>JANHGB010048360.1:0-21471 GCA_026283785.1 Coracopsis vasa
CCCGATACCCCCTCTCCTATCACTACAGTCCCTAATGAGTAGTCCATCCCCAGCACCCCTATGGCCCCCCTTCATATACTGGAAGGCTGCTAGTATCATTTATCCATCTCTGTGTATAGTTTCATGCCATTTCCCGCCATGTGGATTACTATCTATTTAGTGATGCTGAATTTCACCAGCTGTTTCACTGCCTGGGACATGATGAGACCTGCTCTGCAATGCCAGTAGTTTGACATCAGCCATCACTGTTACTTCACCCTGTGTTCCTTTTTTGCAGTCAGTTGTGCTATTTGGGTAGCACAAGGCCCAGTGGAGATCACACAGATCCCTTGCACAAGATCCCATAAGCACCGTCCCTCTGCTGTGAAAACTGAACATTTCCTCATATCATTTATTTCCCACTGCTAAGACAGCCATTACACCCAAGCACAGTATGCCCAATACATTATTATGCCATACTTGCTGAGGGCGCACTCAATCCCACTGTCCATGTTGCTGACAAAGATGTTGAACAAGATCAGTCCCAACACCTGTCCCTGAGGAGCAGCACTCATTACTGGTCTCCAACTGGACATTGAGCTGTTGACCACAACTCTTTCTTTGCTTGTGGCCATCCAGCCAGTTCTTTATCCACCGGGTGGTCCATCCATCAAATTGATGTCTCTCTCATTTGGAGACATTATCCATCATCTATTATGAATCTTGTCCTACACTCATTCACTCTTTTTGGAGAACTCAGACATACTCCTGATACACAGCTCTCCTCTAAAAAGATGAAGTGAATGTTCCCAGGAATTTAACTAAGCAGTAATGAATCCTTCAGTGGGACAGATGTGTTTTCTCACAATAATAGTAATTAACTCTAAAGCCTCTTGAAAGTTTGACTGTTGTTTACCAGGAATAAATAGAAGTAGAAAATGAGTTATTTCAAGTCATAAAGCCAGGCTGCTGCTACCGTGCTCATAGAACCAGTTCTCGCCTGCAAAGATCTTTTAATCATCAGAATTCCCCAAAAGATTACTTTACTAAGGATATTTCTGAAAATCACAGGAAAGGAGAAGAATTGAAGGTATAGAAGTATAAACCACCCTTGGAAATGTGGGGCAATTGGTAATGAATCATTACTAAATAGTTCACAGCTATTTAGATTTTGTTACATGAAGAGAGAAATGACTACCTAACACATTGACATTCCTGATGGTCTTGGGAAATATATTACCAATGCACCCATAAATTACCTCCAGAAAAGGTTATCCAGCAACAGCATAACTATATTTTCCTTCAGCTTGGGCACACATACACAAGAACACAGTTTGAGACTTCCACCTTCATCCCTACTAACCTGTTATGGATAAACACAGAAAACAGGGGTTCCAAAGCGCAGTGGAAACAAAACCTGAATAATCACAAGAAATGTGCAAAATTTTTCCATTAATTCAAGACACGTAAATGAGTCTTCTTCAGAGGAGCTGTAGATATGGCATGACAGGTCTTTCCGTCCAGATCCTGAGTGTGGCTGAAATCTCAGCACAGCTCAGATTTATAGCCAAAAAGGCTTTTTAGCACTCCAGGCTCAGAAAACGTGCTGAAGAAAGCCAACCTTTGTTTTATCTGAGTAATTCATTTCTACAGTTGTTAGAATTCCAAGGGCAAAAAAGGAACAAACTGTAATTCTGTGGCTGGTCCTGTAAGGCACCTGGCACAGAGAGCATTCATCATCAAACCAAGACCTGTTCGTATGCAGAAGGTACAGAGAGTGTCC
This sequence comes from Coracopsis vasa, assembly GCA_026283785.1. Lineage (NCBI taxonomy): Eukaryota > Metazoa > Chordata > Aves > Psittaciformes > Psittacidae > Coracopsis > Coracopsis vasa. The sequence continues at coordinate 1,763 of JANHGB010048360.1, forward strand.
CTAAACCTTAAATCCCAAGCCCAGTTATCACTTTCTTCCTTATATTACCTGGTTTTCAGTCACTATAGTCCCTCCAAACAGCACTATTGTCTGTCCCAGGCAGCATTGTTCCAAGTGCTTTTACACACAAAAGGAATGAGGGAAAGAAACGTCACCTTGGGTTAAGAAAAATCCAAAAACCAAACCAAAAACAAAACCAAAAGCAATTATTAAGAACAATAAAAATAAATTTTCATGTGAGCAGACATTGTTGAGACCTACAATATAAAAATGTGCAGTCTAATCCAGGTCACTTCGAAGTCAGTGGAACTCTCTTCATTGATATGCATCAGACACAAAAACTCTTGCTTCTGATTTGGTTCTGATGCCCTAAAGTCAATAGTAAAATTTTAATTAAATGCTGGTGAGAGCTTAGTTGAGCTGCAGTAACTGCTGTGAATAATCTGTCCTATAGGTGCTAAAAAAAACCCAAACACAAAACCCTTTTTGTGCAAGTCTGATAGATGAGGCACTGGCACAGGCTGCCGAGAGAAGCTGTGGCTGACCCATCCCTGGCAGTGTTCAAGGCCAGGTTGGACGTGGCTTGGAGCAACCTGATCTGGTGGAAAGTGTCCTTGCCCATGGCAATTGGGTTGGAACTGGATGAGCTTTAAGGTCGCTTCCAATCCAAACCATTCTGTGATTCTATGATTCTATGCCTGGAAACTATAATCATTGTTTACAATCTCCTGCAGTTGCTGGCAGAAGTAAAACAAATGCAAGTCTGAGTAACAGCATCCTCCTTTACTGCTCCATCAGTTGGACTAAGTCCATTCCTAGGAAGAAGGGGAGAAAACAGAAGAGAAAATGAGGGCTCCAGACCGGGGCTGTACAGAGCCTGGAGTTCAGCTCCACTTGAAGATTTGCCTTGGTTTGTTGTGTGAAACTTCCTCCTACTCCCCAGTTACTTTTTGTTTTATTCATAGCTGTGCACAGTTGTGGTAATTCGTTCTTTGGGGAGGAAAAAAGGAAGACAAGAGTTTCAAAAATACAGTCCTCGTGCGGTGACTTTGTTTGAAAACTCATCTAAATTAACTGCCCTTTGGCTTGGCAGCTCTGCACAACTTAGTGCCTTTCCTGCCAAAGCCAGACTTCATTTAGGAAGCATCACGATGTCAGATTGAGGGATATCAAGGGCAGATTTGCATGTCATTGTGAATTCGCACATTTCTCGGCTCGCAGGCACCTTGCAGACACTTTCAGGTGGCTGCAGAAGGGATTTTTCCAGTGAGAAGTAAGCACAAAGGTGTTTGCCTCTGGGAGATGGAAAGCAGTTAACTTTGGAGCTAATTACAGGGAGGCTGATGAAGGCTGACAGATGTATTGTCCTGACAAAGGGCCTGCCACTGGTTCTGCCGTAAGAGAGGGAGTAAAGCCTTTCTCCTTCTCTCAGCAGGCCAGTGACACTAGGGAGCAAGAAGAAAAGGATGTCAGGACTTCTAATAATACACCAGGAACCTGTGAAATCAGAGCATTTAAAGTGTTAGTTAAAAGTAATGCCGCAAGGTGATGGAGTCAAGCAGCCTGAGAAGGAAGTGGAGTGCGGTGGTGGAGTAAGAGGTTGGAGAGGAGGTCTTCTGCTCGTCCTCTTGCTGATGGGGTCTAGGGAGGCTCCTCGCCAGGGATTCCCAAAGCATGAGTACAGTTTTTTACTTAATAGAGCTTTGCCTGCATTTTAGTTCAAGGTGTGTTTTCAAAAGCAGTTAAACTCAGTCTAAAGCCACTTCTATTGAGAATATTGCCAGTGTGATCTATCCAGCTGGTCATCCTCCAGCCTGGAGAAAGCTTCTATCCTGTAAAGAGAGGAATGACATTTACTGGTTAGCCTCAGACTTTGAAGACCTGTGCTCAGTTCCCACCTCTGCCACAGGCAGACCAGGTAGGACACACAGGCACCTCTTGGGTTAAGATTTATTGCAGATACACTTGAAATCTTCTGCATAAAAAGGAACTTGTGTGTATTGAGCTTTTGTCTGAAAATCACCTGGCGTGTTAATGTAAGTCACTAAAACCAACTTGGATGAGTGTTTACTGAAAATCTGTACACGTCCTCACTACAGGATGGTCTACTCAGGGAGATGCAGTCATGACAGACACTGAAATGCTCTTTGTCCCTGGAGCAAGACTACTGGGAACTTTAGTACATGATGACCAGCATGCAGCTGTTGCAGCCATACAACTGGGCTGTGCCATGTGCGGGAAGACCTAGGGGAGAAACTGCACAGTGCTGAGATGCTTTGAGGAGCTGAGCTATAGCACATAGAGCTGCATTTTGAGGATTCCCTCATTCATCTTCATATCCAAATTGTCATTGATCTGGTTGCCTGTGAGGCACACAGATGGTAAATCATTGGATATTAATTGGACAGGAGGGTTACTGTCCAGAGGGATGACCTAACCAGCAGATAGATTCATTCTCATGTCTGGTTCAATATATTTAAAGCAGCTAGCAGCAGTGGGAAGGACAGAGAAATTCTACCTGCTGAAATGCTCAGTGGGTGGCCCTCAGGTAGGACACCCTTTCCAGGTCATTGTCCATCACTCCAACAGCACTGGGTCCATTCAAGCACCTCTGTGCACACCAGATACCTCGCCTCACCGTCACCAATGCCACAGGGGTGACGGTGAAGCAGCAAGGCATCTGGTGGGGTTTTGAACCCACTGTAGACCAGCCCTAATCTGCCAAAATTGACAGTTTAAGAAACTTGTGGGGCCATTGTTTCCACCTGACACGGCTGATCACTTTGTAAACTGGTGGCATCACAAAGGCTAAAACTTACTGGCCTGCACACAGGAAAGGCACTTTTATTAGAGCAGCACACCCCAAAATGAAAAGTGCTGCCATCAGTTATCTGGCTCCTGATTTTATCAGGCTCCACAGCTCCAAGCCAAAATGAAGTATTAGGAGGTAAATCACATCTGTACATTTCTTACAGGCACTTAGGAAGAGAAAGAAATTTTACAGAGGACCACAAGGAATTCCTCTCCTCAGTGGGGTAATTCTTTTATCTCTCCTTGTGCTCTAGCACAGCTTGTCAATATTAAACCAAATAAATAAGTGAAGAGAAAGGCAGACAGAAGCAGTCAGGGACCTCAGATGGCACAGGAGCACAGCTCTCTGCCTTGGCCCTGTAGCTCATGGCACCTTTTGCCTCTCAAGAGGTTGTGGGGTTGTGCCTATTGCCCCCATGGAGACAACAGCACAGCTCATCCTGCAGAGCAGGAGATCCTGCAAGAAGAAAATGTCCACCCAGAGTACTGAGTGCTGCCTTCAGTACTTCTGCACCACAAAGTGATCTCAAATACCTTGGTCATGGGAAGATGAAGCAACGTGCACATCAACTACTGCCTATCATTTTACACAGAAACATTGGCATTAGCTGGAAAATGGTACAAAACCAGCAACAATTTTCAAGTGCAACTTGGAACACCAAGGGGGAATAATAATCAGCTCTATGTGTCTCTGGAAGAGCAAGCAAGTAGCAAGGGCAGTGCTGCAGGGCAATGGAGCCAGTGGAATGTCTCCTCTGGAGGGCTTTATGAACAAATGCCAGAATTTTATATATAGTTGATATGTTTTTAGGGCAGTGGGAAAAATTTTGTCCATATAGCTTGGCCCATACAGCTCTATGGTCCACATCTCTGTACTGCACACAGCCTTTGAATATCTCTTTGTCTCTGTTCTTTCCAGGGAGGGATCATTCTTCCCCATGGCAGAAGAGCTTTGAGGATGCGAAATCCAGACCATTTTCAAAGGACTCGGTCACTGCTGTGTTGATAGTCATTGCTAGCATTGCATAGGTGATACACGTCTCCCTCATTGCTTTTTCTTATTATAACGGGATGCAATCATTCTAGACATTTGTTGCCCAGCTCTGCACATACCCTGTATCCATAGACAGTAATGAGTAATCACCAGGATGTGCCAGGCCTCAGGCAAATGAAATACAGCACATGGTCGTACTCTGACCATGCAGGAGAAGTGAGCTGTTGCAGAAGTCTCAGAACTGTGAGAAGAGCAGCTTGAGAGAGCCCGGGGAAATAGGGTCTTGTAATAAAATCGTCATTATGCATGGAAGGACAGTGGGTAAGAAACTATAATAGAAATTGTCTGTTCTAATGAGACAAGAGATGTATGATGGTGAGCAAAGAAAGGCTTTTCAAAGGAAGGAAAACAATAATACCTTGTGGAAATTGCATGAGGCTGCTGTTGGCTTAGAGGTAGCAGAGGCTAAGACCTGACAGTTTCATCAGAGAAATTGTTTAGAAAACGGCCAAGAGAACATACTTCATTGTTCAAATGTCAAACTGCTCATGTCTAGAGAGGAGAGCATGCATTTATCAGCAGCAGTAGTACAATGAATAGCAGAGAAACCAAAAAATTTATCATAGATCTGCCATGACTCAGATATCCCTGGTGCTCTGTCGGACGATACACAGGAGAGGAAGATTCACATTACTTTTCCTAGAAAAGGCGAGTGATGGGCAAATACTGAGAATGATATAAGCCCTGGCAGAAGAGAAAACAAAGCTTTTCCCAACCACTAGATAAATAAAAGGCTGCTTGTGGTCTCAGGGCAACAATAAGCAAGAGTAAGAGAGATGCATCTGGAGTAACTGACAGCTATTGAACTGAGGCAGCCATGAATAGACAGGAAGATTCAATCTAAGAGGTCAGAAGAGTACTGCTAAAGGAGTTTATTTGTAGACAACAATAGATTAAGACAGATTTGAAAGAAAAAACCCAACTTTTTCTTTAAAAGAACAGCTACTGAGTTTTAGGAAGAGAATGAACGCATTGGAGGGAATAGGAGGAGCATATGTGCTGTGTCAAGGATAAAGATGTTTGTTGTGATGTATCTAGAGAAAAGTGGAAAAGGAACACTTCTCTGCTGGAGCTGAATCCCACACGGGGTTTTCTGGAACAATTTGGGTGTAAGACTTCTTGTGTGACATGGCTTTTGATTCAAGCCTCTTGTTCTTGTATATTATTGTCTAAAACCCACATGTTGAACACAAGGATCTTGTTCACATCATGAGACACTGAATTTGAAGCACAAAACTAGCACGTGAGAGGTGCCTATAGATCAGCTTAAGTGATGAATGGACCCATCTGTGTTCTGCTTTATCAGACCTCTGCATCCAGACTAAACTGTTTTAGGTATTTGTGAATCAAGCCTTAAGAAGGAAATCTAAGTCAGTAAATAGGATGGCAAATTCAGCATAGTAAATATATAAGTGTTAACTGTGAAAAACTGCAAAAGCACTTTGTGCCACTCTGTGTCCAAGCAATAAATTGAGACATGAAATGCTGTGTAGATAAATGTAAAGTGATGGAAACGGAAAAACAATTCTAATTTTGCTTCTATAATGATAAACTGTGAGCTATTACCAACCAGGAGAAATATCTTGTGTTTATAATACATGATTATATGAAAACATCAGCTTGGTGCAAAGGGTACAATTGGGAACAGAGAACAAAACAAAAACATGATATGCTAGCACATCAGATACAGATCTGGTCCCCTAGCTGAAAATTAGTTATCACATAAAATTAATGTTGTAGAAATTAAAGAATTACAGAGAAGGGTGAGGGGATGATCAAATACCTGGTAAGATTTCTGCATGAAGAATTTCATGCAGAAAGGACTCTTCAGATAGGAAGAGAAACAGCAGAAAGCACCTATGACTGTCGTCTCAAAAACAATGGACAATATGCATTGAGGTCATCACCTCTGGTTAGCAGCTCCATGAGCCACGAGCAATAGGAGCCTAGGACAGCATCCTGGGGAAGTCTTTTCATGTATGGTTCTTTCACCTTTCCTGAGATGTTCAGTATTGGCCTGTGCTGGAGATAGATTGCTTGGCTGGATGCTCTAATCTGACTTAGCTTCTCTTACATTGTTTGGATACTTAGACCATGAATAAAGCTAATCATATCCCACACAACATAATGCAGCATTAGTACTTCTTCTCTCCTCTAATCCGTCCTACCGAAACCATACAGCTCCTCTCCTTCCTATTTATTAGGATCAACAGTCCGGTGGGATACTAAATATGCTCCTTTGTATATCGCTTCCAGATGGAAGTTATAGCCCCAGCTGTCATAATGTGAACCAGCTCCCACAAATGCATCTGTCACAGCCCATTGTGAGCCACCTGTCCCCATGCTCCTTCTCATATGCTACCTTTCAACTTTCTTCAGAAGGGCCATCCGCACTGAATAACACTGACATACCCCAGCAAATTCTGTAATGTATAGGTATACATGGTACAAAACAACTGGCTGGACACGTACATCTCAGCATGGTGGGTTTTGACCCAGAGGCTACAAAAATAAGGGCTGTTCTGCTTCCAGATGGTAATCCTTTTTGCATCCCTAAAACCAAGGCTCGAGAAGAACTGGAGTTTACAGTTCAGCCTGTAGTGTGAAGGCAGTGAGTCTCCCCCTGCTATTCTCAAAAGCTACTTGCATATTCTATACACTGCTCTGATTACTTATCAGCCTTTTTTAAATGCATGCAGATATTCAATCATCTCTTGGCTCTTCAAGCTTTTAGGTCAATGGGAAAAAAGTCAATGAGTCAACAAATGAATTAAATTTGCGCACCCTACAGATGAAGAATAGAGGAGCACAACACATTCTGAACAGGAATTAAGATATTCAGAGAGGAAAATGACAGCAAAACCTTTGAGATGTATACAGCTTTGCATTTGTGGTCATCCAAGGTGCAATCAGGTAAGTAATTTCTGAATAGGACTGTGTCAGCTGGTGAAATCTGCTCTGTGCAGTTGCTGGTAGGCTGGTGGTACGGTGACATGATTCACATTAGAATACCTTTCATGCGTAAAACCCAGCACGCTGTCAGCTCAGTTGCCTCGACACAGTTGCTGTTTGCATCACCCTCACTGTCCTGCATGAACTCCCCTGTGGAAGAGCACAGGACTCCTGTAGAACCTGTGCTATATTTGCCATGCCATGGATCCATTGGTCTCCATGGGAAAGCTTTAGATGACCAAATAATTTCAACCCTACAGTGTTTAGGCACTGAATCAAGCCCTAGGCTTCATCTTCCATGTAGAACAGGCAAGCATAGCTAATGTTAATTTTCAAAGAAACTAGGCACATAATAAATGATGGTCAAAGCTTGCCTGGCAAATGAATGGTGAAGCTATGAAGAGCTCTCAGCTTTTCCATCACACCTTCATTTCCTTATGTACCAGCATTGCCCTGCACCATGTCCTGCACCTCAATGGTTTGCTTTGGGTCTGAGTATACAACAGTCATGATGAAGATGCTGTGTCAGGTTGGAAGGACTCTGTAAACCTGTGCCTCTGGGTTCAAAGCAAACTTAATTAGTAGCCTGTTTACTTGAAAGAGGGCTAGGTGCCCAAGTGTTCTTCTCATCTTCAACTCCAAACAAAGATTTATTAAAGGGTTCTCAAGGATTTGAGGTAGTAACTAAAATGAGCGATCTTCACAAACTACAACATGGCTGCTTTCCAAATGAATGTTGCAAAGCTCTTTGAGTGGGATGTTACTGTGACTGCAAATTATCATCTCTAAGGCTAAAGATATAACAGGATTCCCATGCATCTCTCTCTCAGGCAGCTGTGCTTTGCCACGCACAGGGTACACAGCTGCTATGTGACAGACGTTGTACTTTGAGCCATGTGGAGGGGAAGGCATTAAACTTATAACCACTGTCTGGATACAGAGTGAAAAAAGGGCATAGAGAGTCCAAAATGGTGGGAATCATGTGCCTTCCCCACATCCTTCCTGCAGATCCCACTGGATAAATCTAAAGTTCCCCACTAGGGATGAAGTTTCCCTTAGGGAGGAAAGAGCTGTGCGGAGCAGCCAGGTATGCACAGCTCCAGGCAGTTGTCCACTGGAAGCAGCCAAGTTAACAAGATCATTTTTAAGGCACTGAAAAACTCCTCTGCTCCTTCTTGAATGAAATTTCTTGTGTCCTTAGTCTGCTTAGTGCAAGCTAATCCCTCGGCTCATTTGTAAAGAAAATAGTGATATAAATGGATAAAGCTCTCAAGATAGCTGCTAACAATCATGTTCCAAGCCAATTTTCTGCTTCACTAATACTCTGAAGCTAATCAGCATTTTTCTAAGTTATATCTGTGTAATACTTGATTTTTCTGCCCCCAAAACATTTACTTGGAAATACTTATGCTGGTCACACACCCTGTCACTTCTTTGTACTTACTAATTAAAACATAGTTTGAAGAAATGTTTCTGTGAGAGGCAGGTTCCAAATCAGAGCAACCTCCTCCCAGATTCAGTGTTTTCCTGGCATCCAAAGCTGGAGGTGAAGGACAGTGGGCTGGAAGACGAATGCCAGGGCAGATGATGTTGCAGTAGGTACTAGAGGGTTGGGCAAGTGGAGTCTTCACCAAGCCCTTGATATTGCAGATAGAGGGGCTCAAGCTGGTTTTGCCTGGGGTCTGCAGGCATATTATATGAAAAGATATTTACGCTATTTCTTTGTTCAATGCAGGACTATTGCTTATCTGGAGTCTTTTTGAAGACAATGACTATTAAACAGCACCTTTTGCTGCTAGATGCTATGGAAATAACTGGTGCACAGTACTGCAAAAGTGTCAGGGACAGTATTGCTGGCTACCTCTTAAGAGCCCTGCAAGAAGGAAAATTATGAGGGCTAAGATAATGCCACAAGAATCAGACAGGAATGCATTCAAAAAGCCCTATATCAGAGAAGATGTGGAAAGAATATTGAAATTTGCAGTTAAATCCATTTAAGAAAACTCTTAGTGCAGATGACTGAAGCATTTGCTATTTATATCTTTCCATTGACAGCAGAATTCATCATTTACATCAAACCTGTCCAACAACATAATTTCCTTTTTTTTCAGCTTCAATTCCATTCTCATTTGAATGAGATGCACTCCCAGAAATTAAAATCAAAGGCAGCCTGTACAATCCCTTGCAAATGGCATCCTTCAAAAGGTTCTTTTCACTGCATCTACTTCAAGCAAATCCTTCCCAAGGATTTCTGAGAAACCATGGAATACTCACAAGTTCTGTGAGCCACAAAAGATAACTGATTTAATTTATGCATTTTTAGTATTTAGTTGTATATTTTACTCACTGGAGCAGAGAAGTATCAAATAGATATATAAGAACAAGTCAAACAATTGCTTTCTCTGCAAATTACACTGAATGCAGAGAAAGCGCAGCAATACCACAGCCTTTCTTATTTGTGCTTACAGCTACAGGAAGTTAGATATCGGAGTTTCTGCTACATAAAACCATTGTTACATCTGATAATTTTTGCTTTTGATTCATAAAGCAGATGAAATTTCAAAATTTCCATCTAGGTATAAATTACTGAACAAAATTAAGTTAAAAATAAATATAATAATAAACCAAAGAACGCCAAACCATTTTTGCCATTTCAAAAGGAAAGAAACCACTTTGACCCTGGGACTCCCCAGATAGTCCTGTAAAACACAAAGCTTAGGAGTACCATGTATCCCACTTTGCAGTGACATTAAAGAGGCTTCCCACATCAAGCAGCTCCTTCCCACAGTGTCATAGCAACCTTGTCTTCAGATCAATTTAATAAACTAATCTATCTCGAAGCATTTGGCACTTCTCTGGTGGGAATGCTGTGGGAACATTATAGTTCTGATAATTAGAAACTTCTGATTCACTTCCAGGTTAAATGCATTTGTGGTCATTTTATACCCATATGATCTCCTGCCAGCATTGCCTACAACAGAGAGCTGAGAACCCTGAGAGCTCCGGGATGCCAGGGAAGTAGCGCTACTGGTGTTATTCTCACCTTCATTTCAGCCACAGCACGTCAAAATCAGCATCAGGATCTCCCCAGCTAGCTTCAGCTGCAAGCATCTGCTGATCCACCAGTGATGCAAAACAAAGGTATTCGCATCTGGGAGATTTTCGGGGAGGTTCAGCGGAACAAATGTACAGAAGGGATTCAGTTGTGTAGATGTAGGCATCTACTGACATTTCAGGTTTCTCTGAGATCTGGATGGTGCAGGTAGATGTGGCACAGGACCTGAAAGGGACTCACCAGTCTCTGGAGGCCAGGCAGGGTGTGTTAGGGCACCCCCAAAGCTTTTAAACAACTCTGTTAGGAACCTGAATCTAACCTGGATCTCCACCACAGAGTAAAGCTGGATAGCCCTCTAGGATCTGTTGACTCAGTTTTCGCTGACAATGATAGGAGTTTAGCCATGGTGCTCACAAAGAAATACAGGTATGTAGACACCTGGATATTAGTGACTTAACTTCTGACCTGAATCCCACTTGATCTTCCAATATTAACTGGAGAACCACTATTATTTTGGACATCCTAATCAATGCTTTTCTGGACTGCCTTATCACAACAGTCTGCCACGTATCTGGGACACCATCAGACAATTCAGCATCTTAACAGAAGAAGGGGGCTAAACAAAATGTAAAGCATAGACACACATTTTCCTCTGTCTTTCCTCCAACGAGTCACAATGGTACAAGACTACTACTTAATTTATTGTTAACATATAGGGTCTTTCTTTTCAGTCTACATTTGCAATGTCAGAGTTTGAATTCAAGTGTTTATAGCTGGATTTTATGCTTTCCCAAGGTGAAAACATAAAATTTAGGAGAAGTTTATTACAAACTCTGGGTTGACCTAGTTTCAATTGTCCTTAGAAGGCATTAGTTAGAAAATATGACATTGTAAGAAAGAACATTTCCTCTAGAAACTGAGATTTCTTATGGCATTAGGCACTGTTACCTGAGGCTCTTGCACAAGAGACAAAGGGTGTCTCAAACTTGGCAGGAAAGTAGGGGAGAGCACTATAACAGAGAAAAGGAGGAGGAATGCAGCCAGCATCAAGAAGATGGGAACTTAAATAACAAATTAAACGCTTCTGAATATAGGTTTATAAAATTAAATGGAGGGATAAGGCAAAAAAGGTTGCAACTGGATTTCATTATTTCAAGGTCACATCTTGGATATGTTAGGTTGTTTCTTCAGAGAATATCTAGGATGACCTGAGTATGGAGAAGGCTTCAGATGTCCTTGCCCCATATGGCAAGACAGCTGGCAATCTGTCCCACCAGCCAGGAGAAATGTCTGTAGGAAGAAGCTTCAGATACCTCAAGAACAGCAATGGAAACAAGCTGAGACAACAAGAAGTGGTATAAAGGTGCTGCTGGAGAAGAAACTGTGTCTGGAGAGTGAAGAGCTGTAGCAATTAGAGCAAAAACTGCCAGTCATGTTATAGCCAGGCTTTGTTATAAACATTAAAGCCAGCAGAAAAGATTCTGTTGGCACATACATGAACATAAACACAGAGAAATGGGTAACAAGAGGCATGGAAGCAAAACTTCACTACAGATGCTTGTCTTCAGCCCCGTTTTCAGTAAGGTAGTGCTGATGCTGCCCGTGGGTCAGAGAAAGGAGGAGGATGGAAGCAAGAGCAGGAGTATGGCAGAGTCAGGATGCCCCTAAACTTCGGGAATTTCACATCCAGCTCTTATGCCTGATCTTAAAAACATGTAAGATTTAACATCATATTTTGAAGAAAAGTATAATGGAGATCAGTGATTTAACAAGCAGTATGGACTTACCAGAATTAACCCAGGAATATAATTGGCTTCATAGATGCAGGGAGTGCAGTAGAGCTCATCCATGCTGGCTTGAAGATAGCATTTGATTAAATACCATCTGGGAGATTAGCTCGGATGGGGAGGGTGGAAACTAAATGAACTGCAAACTGGATGTGCTGCTGGGTGAATGGGAGATGGAAACACTGCTGCAAAGGTAAGGCTGGAGGGAAATTATTAATAGAGTTCCCTAAGAAACAATCTTAAGACCAGTATTTTTATTAATTGCTTGGTCACAGAAAATGCCTGACAAAATCCTCTAAAGACGAAATTGAGAGGCAATGTCAATATGGAAGTGGAAAGAAATAAGAACAGAAGCACATGATCTTAAGGACTGAGGTAAGACAAGAGAGATAAAATTCACTGGTGCAAAATGCCAGGCAATGTATTTGGGAACCAAATAAAAATACAGCCTTCTGATATAAATGTGCAGCTCATCACCTCGAAATGGCTGAGGAGCACCAGCTGCCTGGAGAATGATCACCATAATGAAGGTAAGGAAATGAGAAATGTGCTCTTAGTCCTAGGAGGGACTTGGTTGTATATCACTCAGCTGGACTGGGAAGGGTCCCTGCAGTGGAGGTAGGAAACACAACTGTCCTTGCACTGGCTAGTGATGCCCCCTTGTCTGAGTGCTGCTCATGACTGTAATCACCCAGATCCAAGCAAAAGGCAGATGCAGTCAGGAAAGGTGACTAGGATAACTAGAGCAACAGGGCATTCATACAGAAAGACACTAGAAGAGCTCAGTTTGATCATCCTGGATCATCCTGGAAAAACACAGGCTACTGAAGCAGCTCCCTATAAATGCACGAGGGATAAATAGACGGGAAGGAAGAAAGGTGTTTAACTGGCAAGGTAATGTTGGAAGAAGAATGAACTGGCACTAAACTATCATGAATAATTACATATTGGGGCATAGAAGAAAGTTTCTGACTGCACTTTAAGAGGAATAGTGGGGAAAAACCTATCTGTCTGCAAGAGGGACCTTGGCTGCTTTATAGACATGATCAAGGCAATGAACTCAAATACATTAGCAGGGGCTTTCTGGCCCTTTGGTCTTGAAAAGGGATTACCACTGCATGTGCATATTCTGCAGTTAGAGCAAGGCACAGCGTTTTCTTTTAGTTCCTGCCCTTAAATGATGCACAGAAAGAAAATGAGTAGCTGAAGCATTAAATTATAACTTCCCTCAGTGAAGTTTTCTATAGCCTTCTCTTAAAGCAAAGTCCCAACAGCAACCTGGAGCCAGGGACTTTTCCCCACGTTTCAGTCCTGGGCAGGGCAGTGCAGTGGCACTCACAACTCACACCAGCCTTACTGCATGGATAAGTCAGTGTTTGCCATGACCAGTACACTTGTACCGGCCTTCGCAGTAGTACTCAGATCTTTCCATCTAAAAAGGGGGCCTACAAGAAAGCTGAAGAGGGACTTTTTACAAGGGCATGTAGGGATAGGACAACAGGAATGGCTTTAAACCGACAAAGGGGAGATTTAGATTAGACATTAGGAAGAGATTCTTCAGTGTGAGGGTGGTGGGGCACTGGCACAGGTTGCACAGAGAAGCTGTGGCTGCCCCATCCCTGTCAGTGTTCAAGGCCTTTGAGCAACCTGGTCTAGTGAAAGGTGTCCCTGACCACGTCAGTTGGTTGTAAATGGATGAGCTTTATGGTCCCTTCCAACCCAAACCATTCTGTGATCCTATGAAAAATGGCCAGGAGTCCTCAGAGCAGGTCTCTTTCCTCAGTGGCTGGTATCTTATATATTAGGCTATGGTAGCTTGTGTGGGAGCTGTTGCTGTCATGCTGAGATGAGCAACTGATACCCCCTTCTCAGCAGGAAAACTGAGGTAAGATGGTGCCCAGGTGGAAGAAAGCAGAAGGAACAATGTCATTATCATGCTCACAGGGGATAGTGTGTGACCCCAAGAGTCAGTGACATTAATGGTGGTATGTAGTAATTCAATAACTGTTCGTTGCCAGGAGGATGAGTTACTTGGATTGACCTTATTTGCTAAGATCACAGAAAAATAACAGGATTCTTGTAGCTGTCACGGAGAGGCCACTTTGGTCTCTCTTTTAATACAGGGAAAAGTCAAAAGCTGGTCTAAGTGGACAATTAACTGAATCTTTTGACATATTGATCACTTTCCAGCACCAGAGAAGCAGCAGGTGCTCTGCAGAGCACACCATGCTGGGAGATGCTGTGCTGGAGCTGAGCATGCTAGGGTAAGGGAGAAGTGGTGGCCAGTGCTGAGCACTAGCAAAAAGTGCATAAAAATAGGGAAATGAGTGAAAATCTCAATTCTTGACCACACATCTTTCCTCCTCTGCCTCAGCAGCCCCCAGCACCATGCTCAAAAACATGACTGCTCCAGAGAAACACACAGCAAAAGTGCATTTGCCATGGTGTGATTAGCTGGAGGTGGGATGCACATGAGGTTATAAAGCTGTTTGCAGTGGAACAGAGAGGAATCCTGTATACTTTTGCCATAAATGAAACTTGAGGGAGAAGGGGATGAGAGAGCACAGACGCTGTGTAAAACTCTCCCGAAACTCACTGAGGATAGAGAAAGGTCTTGGAAAAACATGGTGGGAACAGGATCGGTGTTTGACTCGATGACTCAAAGGTGAGAATTACATTTCCTACAAAATAGCTCTTGATTTGTGAGTAGTTAGAGGTGGGACAAGCCCTGGGAAACTTATGGGTCCTGTTCTGGCTGGACGCTGCAGCAAGGTGCACGCAGTCCATGCTCCCTCTGCCAGAGCCAGTCCCCAGAATACCTCCTCTTCACACTGCTTTTAGAGCTGAGCATCCCATTGTGCAGAGGCACCTGATGCATCCATGGCTTTGGGGCTCACAGATTGGGGCACTAGGCACCATGGTCCCAGGGTCCCAAGACTCAGATCTGATTTGAGCTCCTTCTCTAGTGAGTCTGACCAGCTTGTCCTGCTCTGGGCAGCTTCATCGGCAAGTCTGCACAACATCATCCCCAGTTTTCCCTTTTAACTGGAGAGGACAACTGTCTCTCCTCTGGGCAATGGGGTCTTGTTAGAGGGCAGTCCCTCCAGGTACACGACTGCTTTTTGACAGAGATTTAACAACCAGGATCAGCCAAAGATCTTTTCTCTCCTCAGTGGGAAGCAGAAAGTGAAGTTACAGGAAGTATGTGGAAGAGCCAGAAGACAACCTTAGTTCTCAAGAGAAGTACACAATACACAAATGCTTCATCCGCAAACAAAACCACACCAAAAATCACACTCACAAGCATATGTAACATTCATTATCCACACTTGATAAAAGCCACTGAAGCTAATGAAACTTCTGCATTTCATGCCATAAAATGGACAGGGATATAGTAAGCTAGTGAACAATATACACACTCTGCTTGGATATGCTGACACATAGACCTGTCAGGTATAATTAAGGTCCCCATTCTTCTTCTTTCCTAACACTAGTTCTATATATTAAGCTCCATTCTAATTTAATTACCCTTATTGCAGCATTTCTTCATTCAAAACAAATAGCTCCTAGGAACGGTGCTTTCAGGGGAACACAGTGAGTGTTCTTTTGGCACTGGTAATTGGTATTTGCAGTACGCATGGGGAAATCCCAATTCCCAGTGTGCTGGGGAATATAATGAAGTTTGCATAGTTCTGAGAAATTAGAAGGGAACTGGAGGTTTAAAACAACTTTTACAAAAGAAAACGGGAAACTTACATTAGTTTTTGTTACCAGCAGCAAACAGACAAGCTAACCACCTGTAAAGTAATTAATTCCCCATGTTGATGGTATTTATGTGCCACACAGTAGCATCTGAAGGCTCCTTCCAAACCTGAAACCCCCTTGTTCCAGAACTGTCCAAGTAAGTTACAGTAAATCATGTGCACTACATAAAATGCATTTCAAGAGCTTGATTGAAACCTCCCTTAGGACCATTTTTTTCTGATGGAAATTGAAATTCCTGCAAAATCATCTATTTTAACCCAACTGATTATTTCAGATGAAGGAATGAGCACAGACAGCTTATGGCCTGCAGATACCTGCCCTCCTGCTGCTGGGGAATGACCTCTGGTTTGGATATGAGGACTTTGTGCATTTCCTTGGAGATCCTGAATGTGTCTTCCCTGCAAGGGCACCGTCTGATGCCTCTGAAGCCCGTTGGACCTGCTGTATCCTACAAGGAGTCTGTTCGCATACACTCAAAAACCCCTATGTGCAGAGCTCCTGGGTATCAAATAGACATTTATTTCTGCCAGGGAAAGCCTTTTTCTTACCAGTGTGGCACGTCATGGAGTACATCCCCTTTTCAAGCATTTTACCAAAGGAAGATGAAATATAGAGCAGGATTTTCCAAAAGGGGATGCAAAATAAATGTGCCTGAAGCAGGCCATAAGTAACTAAGTCACGACTACAGAGAGGACAACAAAACCAGAAGCATCATTTAACTGAAAGGTCATCACTGCTGGTTTGGTTCTTGGTTTTTGTTCTTTCTTCTATAGGAAGAAGATTTGTTGCAGATTCTGTGTATGCACAGAATCTGATCTAAAGAGGTACATGGATAAGATGAGCAAACTGGGAGAAAAAAGACCAAAGGACAGTGTTCTCAGGAGACGGAAGCCAAAGCATCTTTCATTCTCAATCTTAAGATTTAGAGCCACCAGTTGTTCGGGCTGTTTCCTTTTTAGACACACATGTAGCTTATTTGTTGAAAATTGATGTTTGTCACTTCTTGTGACAAAGACTTCTTTTAAGAGCTTTTAGTTTAACAGCCAAAAAGTAAGGTGCACAGATCTCCAGTTGCTTTTAGAAATTGAGTATTTTGTACAGTTAAAGAACAAAATCATCCCACAAAATCCAATCTCTCCCTCCCACATCTTTTTCAAAAGCAGGTATGGTGAATGCTCTGTCTTAGTATAACTTTTTCAGTGTTTTTAATACTTTGTGTTAAACGAGGAAGCTGGGTGAGAGCGCTGCTGCCACTGTCCTTTGCGCATGTACCTTGTGGGCCATTTGGATTTGATGTTGGATTACACAAACATCTTCCAGAGAGACAACTGGAGCTGAGATCCCCAGTTCAGCTTCTTTTACCTACCCAAATAACTGCAAAGAGCAATGATCCATGCAGGGAGCAGCAAAAAGTGATTTCTCAAGCTCTGTCCCTGAATGTTGCTTAAATCCCCCAGATGAGCATCACCCAGCCATGAACTTCATCAGCACTCTCCTAAGCTGTATAGATGGCATTTGGAGTACAGTAACACAACCAGTGATTGATATTTCCTTGAGTGAAAGCAAATAATTTCTTGGGAGCGCACTGAATTCTTGTATTTAGTTTCCTTTCTGGTTAAGCCCGCTTGCTGGTCCCATTGTATTGCTGTCTGTTCTTTGAATTACCAGTTATAAACTGCTCTGTGTACAACTAACTCTTGCATAAAAGGCTTCAACAGTAGCAATATACAGTCAAGTGCACATAATTGGTTTAACAAAAGGAAAAGAAATCACATCAAGAAACATAAACCCCAGTCCCTGTGTACTGCAGTTTAAAATAGATTATGCTCTATGGCTGATAATGTATTTCGGTTATAATCATTATGAGTCTACTAAATAAGAAGCCAATTATTGGTCTAACAAGACATTCATTAGTAATCTGGAGAGAGATCGTATATATGGTATGTAACAGCTGGAAGTAGCCAAGAAAAGCAGAAAAGTGATTGGACAGGTATAATAGGTAGAGCTCTAGCCCTTTTCAAAGACCTGCCTTTAATTAGGAAGAGCAGCAACCTGCCATCAGTGATGCACGCTGCATCTTGCTGGGTTTCTGATGAGTGCTGTACTTTCCCAAGCCTTTAATATGGGAGGAAACCAAAGAGCACAGCTTCAGAAAAGCCACCACTGTGGCCAGCATGGCCAGGGCTCTGCCCTCCAGTCCAGGCACGCTCCAGCTGGTGGCATTTGTGCCACCACCAGGTCAGGCTAGAACATTAGCGCCATATAGGATAGGTCATCTGAGAACTGTTTAAGCTAAGCAGTACTCACCTTTGTTCAGGTAGCACCAGTCTGAGGTATAAGCTTCCTGAGCTCAAAGCAGTGCTTGAATGGCAGATGACCCACAGCCCTGTGGAGCTATGTGGTGGCCACCATGTGGGGATGAAATGATTGACTCCCACTGCTAAGAGATTTCAAGTGGATCCTGCAAACACCAGATCTATAAAATATTCTGCAAACTCATTGCAAGCTCCTACTCTTATGGTCTGGGTGTCACCATCACTGGGCAATGCCCCATATCCAGTGAAGGCAGCTGCCAGTTTGGTGGGATGTGCTCTCTGCAGCAAGGATGCATCCAGGGAACTTGAAGGAATAAATTCTTTCATTAGGGCTTTTTTCTCTTGCTCCTTCCCAGGCCAGGAGCATAAGGTTTGTCCCTGGGAGCTCTGTGGGAGATAAGTTCTCTCTCAGGGATAGATACGCTACATTAGTGCAGAAAGCTCTCTGGCAAGCAGGTGTTGTTTTTAATCTGCTTTCAAGTAGACAAGAGAAATCTCCATGTGAACTGGCATGTGGGTGAGCATGGAGATGACACCCTGAGAGCACATGAAAGTCATCATCTGTCACACAGGGAAGGCTGAAAATGGATGGGAAAATAGCATATGCACTGGAGGAGAATGAACGGGAAGCCCTCACCTCAGCCAGGAGAATCCAGCTGGTCCTTCCCTTGGTTGTGGGTGATCCCTGGCAAATCACTGAGGCAAATACCTGCAGCACCACATGTTCACAGGAACCAGCTTGAGGACAGAAGGACGCTTGCAGTGATGCAGCCAAGCCTTTGTACCTTCTCCACCAAATGCAGGATGCATGTCCCAAGCCATCCCAAAGGCTATCCTAAAGCTCACGTTCCTGTCATGGGATCAGCTGAGACTAAGATGTGATTGTGGCTCAGATGAACCAAGGCTCCTTGATGAAAGCTGAGGATAGCAAAGGAATGACCACATGAGTTTCCTGATCTCAGCAATGCCTGTCTGCTTGAAAGTCCTGCCTCTCTCCTTCCTGGTGCCATGGGCATCACCATGCCAGCAGAGAAACCCTTCTCTTGCCTGTTGGGTTTGCAAGTATCCCGCCAAAGGTTTGTTTTCTATGTCTTTGGGAAGCCAGAGAACTCTCTGCTTATTTATATCTGCAGAATAAAAAAGCACACAAACACTGAATTTTTAAACAGTTTCTTACAAAAATCTTTCATTGAAGACAACACACACATTGTCTTGTTAAAACACTGTGCTGTGGACCTTACCAGCGAGTGCTGATACACATGCACTAAATCTTCTCCACAGCCAAATTAAGTGTTTGCAGGAAGAGGTTTCAGATGCTAACTGAAGAATTCAGTTGCATTTATTGCCTCCCTGTTCTGTTTTGTTTCATTTTGCTTTGTTTTTCACAATGATTGGTCCCTTTGGGAAGAATGAATCTTTCCTTATTTTAGGGAACTGGTTCAGTGTTCAACACATTGATGTCGCACTTGAGATGCCCACATTGGGCTGACCAATCCCTACAAACCCCACAGCAGACCCACACCTCTGGGGCTGTCAGCTGTGGGACACCCCATTGCAGACCAAGCCAGCCTGGAGGGCTCCCTATGTAGTCAGTCTGTCTTTCCCTGGTGCTCCCACTTAGCTCAATGTAGCATGGTGCAACACAACATTTAATGTACTTCTTGGCCCACCTGCATTTGAAGAGCAATGAAGAAGCAGACAGGGGTGTATGAGAATCTCATAACGATCTGCATTTAGAAATAAGGGGGGTGTGCTAGATCTGATCTCCCAACCTCTTTTTTATAGTTTTCTTAGGTTAATCCTGCCTTTTTTTCTACCAGTAAAGATACTGGGGTCTGCAGGAGCTAACAGAGGTGGGAATGACTGTGGTTAGCCACAGCTGCATGAAAACCATATCAGTGCTCCTTTCCTCTGGTTTCAGCTCTTCAGGAAAAACTAGGCAGGGAACAGGAAAATGCAGAGAGTGGAAG
>JANHGB010048364.1:0-18075 GCA_026283785.1 Coracopsis vasa
GGGAACAACTGGGTAATAAATACATAATTATAAAATAAATAAATATGCTCTGTGTACTTGTTTGGGTACAAAAGGGTAAAAGCTGCTAATCCTTAAGGTACAGAAAAAGATGCAAAATAATGGCAGTAAGACATTAGCTGATGTCTATGTAGCACTGATTTTAGGTTAAATTTTTAGTTTGTTTTAAAAGATCTCCGCTGCAGCTATGGGAAAGCTTTAAGATACTGCAGCCAAGGTTTTCGCTGACCCCAGCAACTTGTGGAAACCAGCACAAGGTTTGGCGAGACGTGCAGCCCCTCACCAGGCTGGGTGCTCTGCAGAAGAGCAAATCATCTGGCTTTTCTGACCACCCCTTCCCTTTCTGCACTTGCGCCTCACCTGTTTTCTTCTCTTTAGATTAGATGCTGTTTAAGGGCTTAAGACAGGGTAAAATCACTTCTTAGTTTAAATCTCCCTGACATTCATTGGTAGTGTGAGGACAGGCGCGCTCCCCAAATAGAGCAGGCTGCACTCTGCCCCGGCAGGATGAGGCATGTCGCTCACCCCAGGCGTTGCTCCAGCTCCTGGGGCTGCTCTGACTTGTCCTGAGTAGTTGTTCTTCTATCCAGATCAGGCTAAGAGGCTGGAGGAGGATGAATAACACTCAGCTTTTCCTCCACTTCTCAGCTATGAGGAGCAAGAGAGCCTTTTGCTTCTAGGATTTAAGGGAAACTTGGTTGGATGTCCCAGTTTTGTTAAAAGAAGCTGGTACATGTGGTGAGTCAACTTTTCCATGTTTCAAAAGAAACGGCTCTGAGGCAAAAATTCTTCCAAAGTTTTTCAGCGGCCAGCAACAAGTTCTGAACGTTAGGTGGACTCAGTTTTGTTGGCTAAGCTGAAGTTTGTAGAAAGATGATCAATAAGAATAAAAAGTGATCATATTAAAAAGGTTTCAGTTTTAACTGTAGAGGACAGTTAGGAATTCAGGAAAAAAAAAAAGCCTTTTTAGCTGACACTAGGTATAGGGAAACTGCAGTACAAGATTCACATTTCTGTAGCCCCTTCCCTTCTCTTCCCTTCCCACCGTGATTCTCATATTAGTGCTTCAATCTCCTCCCCTTGCTGAGCAAGGTGGATGCTGGAGAGTTATTCCTTAGTGTGAGGAAGTGTGGTGACCTTTATGTCCAAGGCTGGGGAGGTGACGATATACATGCATTAGTATGAAAGTCACCTAAAATACCTGGAAATCTGATTTCTTGCTCATTAAAGTTTCTTGCCATCTGCTTCACACTATGGTTAAACTCATCAGGGTCTTTCTCTACACTGTCACTGCCATGAGCCAAAGGTGCTGCAATTAGGTGATCAGTTACAAGGGGGCTGTGAAGCACTGCAATTCAATTTTGCCACTATAGATCCAGCCACAGTCCTGACTTACAGGGGATTTCAGACATTAACGAGAAAAGCCGATTACATACAAGACAGTCCGACACAGCAGCCGTTCTCCTCCCCGGTCTCATCTGCTGCTTCGTCTCAGTCCCTGCTGCTCATGAGCTTCCCTGAAGGACTGATCTCAGTAAATGTATGCAAGCCTGTTAACTGTAATTTTTGTTGATCCTTTGGCTGCCTTATGATGAAGATTTTTTCACTTTATTTTTGTTTTTCTCTTTTCAAAACATGGTTAGAACTTCCTGTGAAGGGCTGAGGCACAGAGCAGTCCTCCATATCCTCCAGAACCAGCTCTGACCCATTCTTTTAGCCAAAGGTGCTCACCTGCCTATGTGTGATCTAACACAGATGCTGCAAATTAAACAGAAACTTGGCTTCTTTTGAATCAGATGTTGACTTCCATAGGCCCAGATGTTCCATTCTATCTGGGGCAATGCTCTAGACAGGGGACTTCCTCTGACTGAGATAAAGCCTTTGTAATAACCCAACAGAACTCTGTTCTGACCTATATATGTATAGGACTATAGCTATTACAATGTAACAACTTAACTATAGTAAATAAAATAGTAAATATAAATAACAACTATTCTGGTTATAATAGTACAGTTTTACTACACTGTAGTCTAGTATATAGCATAGCATATAATAAAGTAAAAATTTACTATAACAACAGCTTTAGTATAACTAGATGATAGTGTATAGAATAGTATATAGTATAGTATATGTAGTATAGTGAAACTATATATATCATGTATAGGGTATATAGTATAGTAAAACTACAGTTTTACTGTAGTATAGTATAGTAAAAAACTATAGAAGTAAAGCAAAAGTAAAAATATATATATAAAACTAGTTAAACTGTACTTTTAGTAAAAGTATATTATGCTATAGAATAGTATATAATGTAATATATAACTAAAAACTTTGGTAACACTTCACTAAAACTACAGTTTAGTAAAGATTTACTAAAATTACACTATATACTATAATTTCCAGTGGTAATTGGATAGCTGTGATACTATAATATAAATACATATTGTAATATACATATAAAGTTCCATATGTAGAGATCAGATTAGATGCGAGTTCTGATGGATTATTATAGTTCCTGAGACCTCTCCAGGTGTAGCTGGAGGTCAGTCTCTGGGGAACATAGTGTGTGTGCAAGCACACAAGGCACTGTGTGTGCCTTGCAGCACCTTCACTGGGAGTTCAGGTCACCCAGTGCACTGCCTGGAGCCCTACAGACAGACTGACTGCAGCCTCCCTGAAGGGGAGGCTGTAGGGACCTATATGGATCAGAGGTGGATGGATCAGGGAACATACTCAACTACTGCCCATTTCTCCTCGAAATGCTTTCTGATGTCTCTCAAAGCCCAGGTGCCTCATTTGACAGCACCCTCTCAATGTGTAGTTAATTGATTCTATTTAAGGTAGCCAACAAATATTTGAAGATTCTATATTCAGTTAGACAAATGCACGCACTTACCAAAAACTGTGTCACTGAGAATCCAAGTTCCAGGATCCTCCACAACAGGTCTTCTAGCTTACAAGGACAAAGACAGCAGCACATCTGCTCGTCACAGGAAGGGCAGGGCTAAAGCCTGCTTATCTCAAAAGTCTGAAAGTTTGCGATAACAGTTTTGCCTCCCCAAAATTGCCCATACTTGGAAGTTACAAATGAGTATGATCCTAGTACCATTATGCAATGAATGCAAATAAAATGTAGTACATAAAATGGCTAATCTAGCAAAATAGGAAAAGAAAATTATTGTGTTCCCACTGACGCTGTAAAAGGTTGAAGCTGAGAAAAAAAGTAACTTAAACTCAAGCTCACACCATTCACAGGAGACTCAACAATATTACTTCTTCATAAAGGGATTTGAGAAATTTGGGTTATAGAGGTTGAATACAGTAAACTTTAATACAAAAATATAAATACAGCAGGGTCAGCATATAATTGAAGTCTTATGTCCAGAACACTTTCTGATAAAAGGATGTAGTGGCAGATACCTTGTTTGCCACAGATGCATAAACAAGGTCAGGTTGCTGTTTAATGTGCCTCCAAAAGGACTATTAGAATATTCAATTCAAAAAGCTCTCCTGGCTCTGAAGAGACGAGCTGGTTTGTTGGATGATGCGGAGATTTTTCTTTGGGAGGCATCCCACACAGACTGTTCTGACAGATAACAAAATGTTCAACATAGGCAGAAGAAAATTTCCCAGCCTGCTGAAGATACTAGGCTTGCTGAATACTTCAGCTCTTACTATTTGTGTATGCCCTGATGTACCAGCTTTAGAACATCTTGAGCAACTTTGACTATATTTCACTTCACTGAAGAAGGTTCTCTTCTGTAATCCCACATATGAACCTGGGTTTTTAAATGTCTCTCCTTTAGATCACAAGGGTAATGAAAAGCACTTGCACAACATTTGCACTGCAACTATCTTGAGGCTGCAGTCAGTGGTAAAGAACCTGAATTCTGCCAACACAGGAAGCTAAAAGTGGACTTTCAAGGGAACTTTACAGTGAGAACT
Organism: Coracopsis vasa; assembly: GCA_026283785.1. Classification (NCBI taxonomy): domain Eukaryota; kingdom Metazoa; phylum Chordata; class Aves; order Psittaciformes; family Psittacidae; genus Coracopsis; species Coracopsis vasa. Next base: position 3,964 of record JANHGB010048364.1, read on the forward strand.
GAGCTTGTGTTCCTGAAGTGAAACTTTAGGTTGCACTGGAATAACCTGTTTCTTTGCAGCGCTTTGAAACTCTTTTTTTGAGAACAGTGTTGAATAAAAACTCTAAAGGCTCTGCTAGGATAGTTATGTAGCCCATTTCCAGTCTAATTAAATTGTCTTTTTAATAATTGATTAGACTAAGGAGACAATTTCATGGAATCACAGAATAGGCCGTGATAACACTAAATGTGATTCCATGTGATTCCAGAGGCTGGAAGAGGCCTCTAGAGATAGTGAAGTCCAAATCCCTGCCCAAGCAGAGTCGGGTAGAACAGGTTTCCCAGGAGTGTGTTAAATCAGGTTTTGAATATCTCGAAGTCTGGAGACTCCACAACCTTTTCACTCTATTTAAGGTCTTCTAGGGATTTTTTTTTCACTCACATTGTGCTTTCTAAGAATTTCAGCTGGCCCTCACACTACAGTTAATAGTTTTTAGCCAACTAAAATGCTGCTCAATACAGGCATGTTTATATTTTGGCTTTTCATGAAAAGAAAAATCCACTTCAAGGACTAAATGTGATCTAAAATGAGTATCCTGTTCTACAAGAATGCAAAATAGCTTTTGGATCCATGAGAAACTACTCAATTATTCTGTATCAGTATTATTACTGGTTTTAAATAGTATTTTGTGGAGAAGTGGCCATCAGTTTACATGACTTTGCTTTTAAGGTAGGAGTAAGATTGTCTTGTTTATCTAATCTCTCTCAGATGTTTCTTTGAGAATGCAGGTAGATATTGCTATAAACAGATCATGGTTTGGTTAATAATTGTCACAAGTCTGAAAAAGTAGTTAGCTCTGAAGGATGAACAAATGTGAGGACTCCTACAGGATAAGGAGTATTACCAAACTCCAGTGAGCCAGAGTGCTTGGAAATTACAAGCCAAAGAGCACTTTTTGGCTGTAATAAAGATAACTAAACCTCCTCTTCCCCACCCCCCCAAAAAAAAAGAAATCAGGATCTTGATTTTCAATGACTTGTGTGTGCAATAAATAGCACAGTACCCCACAATAATGTAGACACGAATCTAAGAGCTCACTTTATTACACAGCTGAGAATGTAAGATACTACAAATGTCTCTTAGAAATATAAATCAAGCTTTAGCCTAATGTTGCAGAATTTAATTTCAAAGTAATATGCAAATGTTGCTTGCTTTCCAAGGCACAATGGTATAAACACAAAAATGGCAGATGCAATATTTAATACAAAAATATAAATACTGTTAATCTAAACAACAAAACAGCACATTTCCTCCCATGTATAAACCTTAATTTTAAAAAGGTTAGCTTTATTCTCAGTCACGAAATGCCAATAAAAACTATTCCTTTAGTGACACCTACTCAGAATATGTCCCTGTTATACCAGCATAGTAAGTATGGGTGTAACATGTACAAATTTTGCTGCATTACGCAAGAGAAATTTGGCTTGTTTTTTTGCTGATAAAACTGCAAACTAACTCTGCAATATTGGATTTTATCAGGAGTTTGAAATGCTTCCTGAAAGACTGAGTCCTCACTGAATTACATTAATAACTTTGACATTAGACTATTACTTTGTTAAATAAATTATCTCAATTATAAATAGCATCAAATTTCTGAAAAACACTCTCCTTTAAACCTTGTATCTGAAAAACTTCCAATGCAGAATGAAATTAAACACTGTTTTATTGACAGCAAATACAAAGAACTGTTCAAACAGTGAAGAACACAGAATTTGAATTTTAAATGAGCTAACAGTGAACTTACAAAGAAAAAACCCAACCTATATATTGCTTGGCCTTTCTTAAGCAAATGAAAATACAAAGTAATCCAGATCATACAGATTTCACGAAAAAGAATTTCAGCATTGATTCATAAAGGTGATTCTTTGGCTGACTGAATGTGATGGAGCAGCTGATTACAATAGACAGGCGTCTGATGCTTATGTGCAACTGCTTCAATTTCCTTCATGAGCAGCTCTGGATATAAACTGCTTCCTTCCTTTAAAACTTCTGTAAAACAAAAATATGTTGGGCGTTGGAACTTGGATGATCTTAAGGTCCTTTTCAGCCCTAACCATTCTATGATTCTATGCTTTACAAATCATTGGCCGCTCTCGGTTTCTCTAAGTTCTCTCAGAGTAGCTGAAACCTAACCTGGAAATTGTTCTACAATTTGTGAAGTCATGACAACCCGATTCCTCACTCATTAGCTTAGGTCTGTATTTTAACATTTATGTACCTGAACACAGACCGATATACTAATAAATTCCAGAGAATTCATCAAGCAAGCGAGGATATGGTCACATCCTGCCATGGTTTGTGTCTGTGCTCCATATCCTGTTTACCACCTATAAAGTCTTCCGATATATCATCTGCACTGGTATTCCCCCTCTGGTGAATGCTAGATAAAACATTACATTCTGCATTCAGGTAAAAGGTCTCAGCTCATACTTATACTGAAACCCAAAGGAAAGCTTCCAGCCTCTTAGGATTAGCCTCTAGTTGTATGTGCTACTTTCATATGACACTTGAAAGCATAATATAAAAAGTGCTGATGAAAACATGTATGACTGAAAGCCTTACCTAGGACAGCATTTTGGATATTTTGATCTGTATCATCAAGATGTATCAACAGTTCTTGGTACAGAAACTCAATATGACCTTCCATTGCAGATTTCACATCACTGTCCTTTAAGCATTTAAACCAATTCGTTAAGGTGTGAGCAGCTGCCAGTCGTACATCAGATGAAGCATCATCCAGACGCTTTAAAACTTCTGAAAAGGAGTATATGCACAACCAAATAGCACTGTGAACAACAAAATCATCTTCTGCATTTGAAAAAATTAATGTATATTGTCATCACTGAAATTACTGTTGCATTTTTATTTCTGTATTTTGAACACTGTGTGTACATGTATATTGTGGTTTAAGCCCAGCTGGTAACTCACGCTTAAGCCACGACAACATAGTACGTTGTTCCTAAAAGCACACAGTGCATTTTTATTGAATTATTATGGTGACAAAAACATTAAAAGAAATCCACAGAACTATTTAGATTAGTTGAACATTCTCTACCACTCTTTCTAACAAGGTGCTATGGTTATTAATGCATTGTAGGAGTACAAAGTTTAAGTATTTCCATGCTCTATCAAACACAGTATTTCTATCATATATTCCTATTCAGTGAATAACTGCATTGCAGACTATTTGAATATGCAAGATGCAAAGATACACTTTGACAATTGCCTGATTGTGTGTTTCTCCGAATTAAAAACGTTTGTTGTTAGATTTCTACTGTGCCATGTATGAAAATATATCAGTCATTAAGATGCTGAATTTGGAAAGGTCCGATTCATTTGCATATATCTCTGAGAACATAAATCCTGTTACATAGCATAGACTGTAGTTCTCCTAATTCATTTTTTAGCATTTAAACACCATCCTAAGAAGCATTACAGATAACAGCTCTATTTGAAATTACAGCACTCTAGATGAAGGTTTTCTTCTTTCTTCCCCCCAACCCCTCTTTTTAAATCAAAAACCCCAACCCATTACCTATTCAGGTCTATTTATGGTACAATTAAATGGTTTGCTCTTGGCCCTCAAACACAGCACGGAGAACAATGTGACTACCATTTATATAATGCATTACTGTTCTGCTTTTACTATAGTTAGAACATTATTTCATGTAGTCTAAACTAGGAAGCAATGCAGATAAAATACTGGCAAGCCTGGCAAGGACCATAATATTGAGTGAAGTTCCATCTACCGGTCTAATGCATAAAAATGCTTGGAATAATGCTTGGTTCTGCACAATTGGGAGCAAGGGAACTTCCAAAGGACATGAATTTGTCTGCAAAACACCACCTCAATGAAATGACATACTGCAGTTAAAAACCTACTACAGAAGGACTTGCAAAAAGCAAGTGCTGGTGGAGTCACACACAACACCACCTACTCAAGTGTTTAACACCCCGATTTCCTAAAATGTGTATGTATACTTTATACACCTGAAGCAGTCTCATCTTATTAAAACCATGTCTTAGTCTCTGCAGGAATAAGACATTAAATTGCCTCTTATACACAAAAATGTGGCTAATGGTATGATTTTGTGCAGCACTTTACTTTCTCCATTTCCTTAATATCTATAAAATGTCTCTGGGGAAGAGCTACCCAAATAGTTAACATACTAGATAAGAGAACACAGGAAGAGCATTAGAATATGTGTATGGAAGTCAAGAAAGAATGGCTGAGAAACTGAGTCTACATGAAATCTACACTTACTTGCACATCAAACTGTTTAAAGGCTTTTTGCTCTCTACATGGGATTTAAGCCAGATGCCACAGTGACATACAGCAGTTTCTGTCATTCCTTACTCTCTATTAGTGCCTTCACCCATATCAGCTGCAGGGAATCTGCATGCAAGGTAGACAGCCTGCACAGTGAATCCTAAAGTTGTACAGTCTGCCTACTGCTCCGGCATGGTGCTTTTCATCCTTAAAAGCTAAGCTATGAACAAAGCAACCGTAATTCTTCAACACTGCGATCTTGATTAAAAACCAAAAAATTAAAAAAATCAAACTTTTACACTTACCTGTGTAAGTATTGGTAAATTTATCTTCTTCAAACTGCCTCCCACAGACTTTTAAAAGAACATCAACAATACGACAAGCCATCAGTCGAGTAATTTTAGAATCTTCATCCATGGCAGCAATAATTTGAGGCATTAGCCCATCTTTGACTTTTAAGACCTACAATTAACAGGAAAAGCATAAAGCAACTCTAAACCAATATGCTGCTTGGTTACATCAGTTACTATTAGGTCTGATCAATACTGGCTTGCTTAATTTAAAAAGTTAACCTGAAAAATCCTGGAAGTTACACAGCTCTACTTTTGCCTCTCAGCAAGCTTGGAAAGTTAAAATCCACCAGTCAATCATCCAGTTCATGATGTTCAGTGTATATGCAGATGAGTTTTATGTAACTTGTAAAATCTTTAAACTTCCTTGCCTTTTTATTTAGGAAAAAAAAAATGTTGGCAAGACTTTAAAAAATTTGGAGATGAGGATTTTGTGTATGTACCAGTAGATGGTGCTCTTATTCTAAAAAGAAGCTTGTAAGTAAAGACTGTTGAAAGACAATGTTTTAGTGAGCTTCATAATTTGACTTTAATATGTACATTTCATATTCAGTAATGCAAAATAGGCATTAAGGCACTGATGCAGAAAATTGTTTAACTAGAACAACAGTCTCTGATAGAAATGTTTTCGTATATATGAACTCAACCAGTTAAATATGTTTAAACACTTTGTTCAATTAAGGTCTGTTATAAAGACAGTAAAGTCTAGGAATATTTAATAACATTTTAATTCCATTTTTTTAAAAATTCCCTTATAGTGAACATATTTCCTGTGCATCATTTCCAAATGCTATCTTTGTTTGCAAAAAAGATTCAAAAAACCCCTCAGACTCAATTAATCCATGATCACTATGGTGCGTTAACACTTCTTTAAGTATAATCCTTGTTAACTCTCTACCTCCACTTGTACAGATAACCTCCAAGTTCCATCTCAAGTCCTCATGCCCTTTCCAGGAATCATATTTTTTTTATATTCCCTAAATGGACCTGTGGGCTCCAAGGCAACGATATAAGTGTATTTTCCACATTACACAAAAGCATACCCTAGCTAGCTCCAGGGCTGTTGCGTAGGCACAGCTTAGGGGTCCAGTGATGTCAAGTTGTGCTAACAAACAGTGGTGAGGGTTTTGTGCTACAGAAATAACATTATAGTAGAACAAAGATTTACAAAATTTGATGACTGTGAGTTCTACAGCTCACTAGCTGGTCTCAGGTCTCTTATCAGGGTAACATCATCCCTCCACTACTGAAGTGTTCAATTACTTATACTCAATTACAATTAATGAATTTTATTATGAAAACTGTATGTCCATCTGAAAATATTACTTACAATAAGGATTTAATCTTTTTTTTTCCCCTTGCATTTGTCTTCCTGCCTAAGATTTCAAAGTACATTTGATGAGAAAGAGAGAATTTACCTCCTCTGGTGAAAGCATTTCACAGTGAATAAGAGCCCAAAGGCATGATACAGCTGTAGTGCGGATGGCAGCTGCTGTTCTTCCAGCATGCCACTGCAAATTAGGAGCTAGTATGTCTTTTATCACAATCTCAAGGTAGCTAGGGAACAGCCTGAAGCCAAAAATAAGAAAGCAAAATAAAGGTTCATGAGAAAGTGATAAAGAGACTGACAGGATGTAAAAGAGAATTTTCTGTTATAGAAACATAGGCAGAAAAAAAAAAGACTGTAAAAAAAAAAAGAAAATCTTATAAGGCAATGTGATTATAATGCATGTGATAAGCTTCTCATAGCTTAATTTTTCTAGATAATATTTAAACAAATACCTAGCATTCATGGAAAAGGGAGGCTAGACTTTCTTCCACTTCAGACGATGCCCATGACTCACTGTGTTATCTTGGTAAACTACTTACCTTCTTTCTGTCTCATTTTCTCCATCTGTGAAGTGGAGATAACACCCCATATGAATGCTGTCAGGATTCATTAATATTTGTAAGGCCCTTTGAGACTGTCCAGTGAAAAGTATTTATAACGTGAAAAGTATGAATGTTATTGATGAGACCTGAACTGCTGATACTGCAGGGAGCCTACACAGAATACTTCTGCTCTCCCTTGGCTCAGAAACTCGTCTCCCTCAGGGGTGAGAGGTCTGTAGGATTTCCTGATGGTGCCAGTCCCAATACTAGTTTGTTTTCATTACAAACACACAAATCTGTGATATTTTTGGTGATGCTTCTTCCTCCTCTACTGAATGGGCTACTATAATGCTGAAAGTTGCTGCAAGAGTCAGCAACTGCAGCAGGCAGTATTCCCTCACACCAATTTAATTCCGTATCAATTTTAAATTGAGAGAATAAAAGACATAGCTCTTATACACAAGTTAAACAAAAAAAACCCCAACCTTGCTGCATCCAAGAGATATTTGTGCCTGGCTGTGTCTAGATAACTAAGGCTCAGGTTATTCACTGTGCCTCTCTGCCTTGAAAAGTAGCTGGCAGCATGCAAAACAGATTGACAAATAACAGGGTAAAATCTACCTTGACTTGTGTCAAACTGTAAAACTTCCCACAAACCTGGACTATAGCCACCTGAGTGCAAAACAGCACATCACCACCCTGCTGCCTGGCAGAAGGGGAAGAAGGTGTTGCTGAATCTTCTAAGAGTTCTACATTTCCAGGATGAATAAGTGACTCCTATAAAGATGTGCCAATCACAGGAGGAACATAATGGGTAAATGTCAACAACAAACAATTATCACTAAGATCTTTTTCAAAAATACCCTCCATGCCAAAACAAAATCACCCAGCAATAAAAAAATCCATAACAGTATTCTATCAATATAATAAGAAATGCAATTGTGTCTGCTTTCCTGTGGCTACCCTTCACCCACCGCAGTTAGACCTTGTCACCCAGGTGTAACCTGGTGACAGAAGCGTGCCCAGCCAGCCTGCCAGGCCTTAAATGTCTATTGCACACACATAAACCTGAAAAATCTCTGTTTTCAACATGATGGAACATACAGCTGGCTGCTGCGTAGTCCCTCGGCTAAAGGAACACTCAGTGCCTGAGAAAGTCACAGATCCATTCTTGTTTCCTGTCCAGCAGATGGCACTTAAGATTCAGCAATAACAAGAAACCTGATTTCTCATTAGACACATCTAAATTTGTCAAAACCTTTTAGATTAATTATTTTAAACCCATTTTTGAGAATTAATATTTTTCTATTAAAAAAGTTGCTGGGAAAATAATACAACTAATGATCACAATCATTCCCAATTTCCTTTTAGCTCCAAAGCTAAAAGCAGCCTTGTGCTATCTGATCGGTAGCTGCTTCTGTTTTTAATAAAGCCTTCTGTTAAACTGCAAAGAAAAACCATTCTGTCAAAACATAAAGGTAAATTCCATCAGCATTATGTTAACCATAATGCTGTGCTATTTGTGAGAGTATTTGTTCTAGTGCCTTGAAATAGAATCAGTAAAGCCATATCTGGCAATTATCTGACTCAACCATGTCAGACTCAAACGAAATTAGATGACCACACAACTGTGTTTAGCATAATAACCGAAAACCTTTTTATCTAAACTGGTAGAATGTTTTAAGGAGCTAAACAAATTACTGCCAGCAGTGAAAGCGACTGTGTAACCAGAACTTACTACTGCTTCACTACACTATCTCTCATTACCATTAAGATATATTTTCTGCTGTTACTGATGCAATTAAATTCTCCTTCTTACTCTGGTACATCTGCGTAACTTAATTCTAAAAGTGAGTCATTTCTATGAAAGAACATACCCTGTCTGTGCTATTTGTATTCACAGAATTGAGATTTTATTCTCAACTGCGTATGAAGTAACTAAACCATAATCTGTGCATACAGTAATACCTAGCTCTTACGCAGATATAAAAAGCAGAGCTTGGGTTTACATTAAAATTGCTACCCCCATTTAATGGACTTAAACTTTCCCTCCATGTTCATTATTTTTTTTTAATGCATTTTTGTTCTAGATTGGCTTCTTTTCTGCTTTTAGGGCACTGCTGCACTCAGTTTTATATGTTTGTGGATTGTTGTGTTTTGGGCTATGTGTGTGTATAGTTTTTTTCCCAAACTTAACATCCTAAATCCAGGTAATCTGAAACAAAATCAGATTTGCTTTTACAAATCAAAACCTCCAAAAATGTTTTGCAAATGGCTTTTCAAACTCAAAACCTTTACCTGTTACTTCCTACATTAAAGCATTTGCTGTGACAATGTTAGGTAGGATTAACACTTCAAAGAGTCATTTAGTTCCTACTTTTTAGTTTCTGAAGATGAACCTACTGGTAAAATTCATTGCACTGCTCTTGTTCTCGGAGGACTAAGAGCCTCATTATGAGTTTGACTGGGCCATCCTTGGCCAGGAGGCCTTTGTACAGACAGGCCTATTAATCTCATTGGGTGTATCCAGACTTGACAAAAGGCCACTCACTCATACTGGCCCAAGCAAAACAAGTTCCATCATTGCTGTCTGTAGAGAGCTGGTGTGGCTATATTCACTGATAGTATTACTTTGAAACATGTTCTATTTTTTTCTACTATGTTTTTGATGTTTTTTCCCTTTCCTGGGAAACCTAGTGAAGCAGGCAGCTCACTGGATTGGTTTTCTTTTTTTTAGCTCTTTGGCTCCATTATTTATACAAATTACTGGGTTGCAGATAGAAGATTTTGTTGTTCATCCTATTTATTTTGGCAGTAGTCAAAGTTTACTCTTTGATAATGCTCTCCATGTGGTCCTGCGCTGATCATCTCTCTCTACCAGCAGTACCTCCAGAACCTATCTTAATATACTTACCTAAGCACTTCAGAGACTTTCAGACAGAGAAGTGCTACCAATCCTACTGTACATGTCAGAAACAAAGAATGAATAAAGCTATCTGCTAATGGAGAAATCTTGCCAACCTCCTAGCCACCCTAGTCAGGAATGCTACGGGGTCAGGACTCTGCAGCATGCCATGTAATGTACCAGTCATTCTGCTTAGATGCAGCCTAAATGATTTTCTGTAGATCACAATGAGAGGAAGAACACAGAATTTAACTCAGTGATTCAAATTCTATTCTACTCTAATCTGTAATGCTATTTCTGAGGGGGAAGAGCAGGAGCCCAGATAACTGAAAATGCATAGAGAAGAAATGCCAGTGTAACTTAACTTGTGGACCAGATCTGAATTTGATTAAATACTTCGACAGAATGAACATATTTGATGTTTTAAAAACAAATGTAGGAAATAATAAATGTGAATCTATGGTAGATGAACAGGAACTAGTAATTTATTCTGCAGTAAATAAGAGGACAGTAAAATTAGGCCACAAAAGAAAATAGATAGGAGAGAGTCATATGCCATTTTTAGACTGAAATATGTTACTACACACTTAATAAGCATTACTGTTGTGTTCAGGGCATCACAGAATACAGAGACGCCATTTCTTGGCTTCACAGTCTTTGCAATCTCAGATGATACAGATCTAAGATACAACAGATTAGCTTACAACAAATAGGTCCTGGAACACTTAAAATAGTTTTCAAAGTGCTTTTCTTTCAGGAAGATTCTTGCATATCTAGACTGGTCTTGTAACTACCACTTAGTTAGATGATTATTTAAACAAGTAATCCACTCTCTACAAAGAGATTTTTCATATGAATAGGGATTTTAACACCGGATCCTGAAAATACAGAAACAGATATCAACGCACTTCGCACAAAAGCTTTCAGTTAAAAAAGGACAACTTCATTATATTCTGTGTTATGGAATCAGAAGTGTTTACACTACTACTAAGCTAAATTAATAATGACAGAAGAGCCTCACTGCTGGCATTGTTATAAATGGAGGGGTTTCATAAGCACTGTAAATTACAGCTAGATTGTACTTGCAAAGCATAAATAGTACCAAGCAACGGGAGACCTCCATCTTCAGTCACTGAGAGTAATAATAATTCCTTATCAAACATTTAGTTTAATGCTTTTTAAACATCATGCTATATGATGGGCATTTTTATATTCCCATTTTTTCTGGTGTTTCCTTACAATGACTACAGGATTTTCAGGATTTAGGAGCTGGCTGGGAGAAAAAGAAAAAAACCCAACTAAGCTTCTCTCCATATTTCCTAAGAATTCTCATTTTAGCTTTCAAACATGCATTCTTTTCAGCTATAGCTCTTTATTTTTTCAAAAACTATCCAGATCTGCATGACATCCATTTTAATTCTCCATAGTGGCAGAGGTAGGAATACAATGGTGGAGGAAGTCTAGACTTAAATTTACTTTTATATATATATATATATTTTAATTGTTGCACTGTGCTCTTCTAAACATTGTTAAAAAATACAGCAAGAAAAATATACTGTAGAAGATGGTGGGAAAGTCTTTCCTCTTCCAGACATGCTAACACGGACACAATTATAGGCATTAAGTTACTACCATGGTCGTTACTTTTTAAAGCCACTGTAGTGTTCAAATAGCTGTGTGAAATCAGAACTCTGCTTACCCCTGAGAATTGACGGTTTCATTTGCTTTCTGGAGCAACTGTGATAAAACAGTGAAAAGTTTCAACCGCATCTGGGGATCTTTGTTTGGTTGAAGACATGTCTTAAGAATGAGAATAAAGTTATTTAGAGTCTCACCTATGACATGACCTAGAAAATAAACACATAACACTTATTTCAGAGTGCTAACAAGTTCTATTTAGATGTTTAATATGTGAGTGCATTAAAATTTGTAATATGCCTGGTATTAAAAATAGTACTTAACTTTCCACTCTTGCATGGCAGCTGTTGATGTATCTGTGTTACATCGTATTAGGCAGTGTACAAATGCCCAAGCTCCATGGGCACAGGTACCCACACTCTCAGCATGGTGCTCCCTGAAGATAGGTTTACTCCCCATCTCATTTAGCCGGCTTGGTATTGCTGTGTTATGTAGCATGGACATACCAATGACATCTGCTGGGATGGGACCAGCAGTATAAGATGACATTTTGGGTGGACTAATTTGTTGGGGGGGATTAACACTGTACCTCTGAAAGCTTGAGGCTATGCACAAAGCTTACCACTTCAAATAGCAGCATTAGCTATGCTTTTTAATTCTTTCAAGTTTTTCCACATGTAGCATTCAAGGAAAGATGTTCATGACTCCCAGAGGCATGGGAAAGGGCATGTTGGAAAGGGTCCGCCTCCAAACTTGGATAATAGAATTACTGCAGCAGTATGCTTTCTCCATGTTTAAATAATGATTATTTGTATTTTACAGAAAAAAAATCTAAAATACAGTGAATTTTAGAAGCTATTTGAAATAAAAATATTGTCCAAATTTCTCTAGTTAACCTTTTCACATCCTATGACAAACTGTTTTCACCACTAAACAATAAACACAACAAAAACCCCATAGCTGTAATCCTAACATTTGAAGAAATTATCTTCCCAAAACAGAAGGAAGTTTGTGTCTTTCTCCTTGATAATGATTAACATCTGCATGGTTTTAAAGAGGAAAAATACATATAGACTATACACATGCTTTATTCTGCAAGCTTCTTGCTGCAGTATGCTCTTTCTGCTCTATGTTTACAAAATACTACTTTCCTCTAGGAGTTTCTTCAGCTTTGCATCTTTGTGATGCACATTCCATTCAACTCTAGTCACTCTGAAAATCCTGCCAGAAGGAGACACAACACTGGCATTTCTAACGACAGGAATATTCTTCACACATGGAACGGACAGATTGAAGCATTTAAGATTCCAAACCAAGTTCAATAGTTTTTAATAATATCTGGAAATTTAATGTTTAAAATAATAATACACCCCTCCCCAATGTTCACTGTCTAGACTGAAGCAATACAGGGTGTTGAACTGCAGTTTGCTGTATTTCTGTGCCAACAAATAGGTCTTTACTCTCACAGCATTTATTCAAAATACATTGTTTCATGTGAGTTCTGAGACATTTGAAAGATACTACTATTATAGCAAACTGATAACAGCAAATTCAACAGATGGAAAACAAACAAAACAAACTACATTGCTAATTCCAACTTAAGCATACGTTCCTAAAAAGCAGTAAAAACTGAGAAAAACTGAAATGAGTAAAACTGATTAAACTGATTAAAAACAACATTATGTGTGGGAATGAAAAGAAAGGAAACAAAAAAAAAAATAGCTCTAGGAGCTGCTCTGTCAGACAGAAAACAGACAATAGCATGTTACCAGTGTTGGGTGCAAGCCAAAATGTTTGCCCAGACATTTGATGATTTATTCAGCATTAAGGAAAACAGAGACAACTGTCTAGAAGTCCCTCAGTCATGGAAACGGGAGCGCAAATGTACAGAGAAGTTGGCCTCTCAGATCTTGCACTGAAAAACTTTTCATTCTTTCACAGATGAAAAAAAGAAAAATCACTTATGCCGGTTGCTGCATAAACCAGCAAGGGGGTGCTTCACATAGGTTTGTTGAGGCTTTTGTTGAGTTTCAAGGATTAAATGCAGAAGGTACAGTCCCTTAAAGTATACCTGTCCACATTTACTTGCAGTAGCAAAAATACTACTTCATCTGTAACTGAAGTAGCTGCCTACATCCCCTTTTTAGGTAACAGAAAGGACAAAACCAAATAAACAGGACTTGCCATTTTAATCATCTTAAATGGGTGTCTAGGTGAAAAAGAACAGCCTGTCACTACGTCCCTTGTCTGTAGATTTAAGAGCTGAGTCACAGTAACGCTCACTGTACAGATCTGAAGCTAGGTGAAATGCATGCCAAAGTGTTGCACGCATCTATACATAGCAATGTGTTGAAGAATACAAGTGAGGAAATGTACAAAAAGATGGGCTCTTTTGTAAGATTAGTGAATAGATGGAAAAAATAGGTACATTTTGGACATATAAGCTACATCAATCCACCTCTCCACAATCCTTAGCTATTTCATTTACCTGAAAGTGTACTTCTATGTAAGTGCTTTTAGTATGTACTTTGCTGTCAAAAGCCTTTTGGAATTTGAGCTGCTTCAAAATTTTCTAGGGACAAACAGGTTTAGATTTCCACTGTCTATCCCACCCTCGTGAGACCCCCTCCGAGTACTGCATTCAGTAGTTGCAGCCCCCAACGTAAGAAAGACATGGACCTTTTTGGAGTGAGTTCAGAGGAGGCCACGAAGATGCTCCAAGGGCTGGAGCACCTCTGTTACAGAGCCAGAGGTTGGCTTGTTATAGAGAGAGAGCGGGGCTTGTTCAGCCTGGAAAAGAGAAGGTTCCAGGGGAGACATCAGAACAGCTTCCAGTGCCTAAAGGGGCTGACAAGAAAGCTGGAGAGGGGCTTTTGACAAGTGCAGGTAGTGACAGGACAAGGGAGAATGGTTTTAAACTGACAGAGAGCAGGTTTAGATTCGATATAAGGAAGAAGTTCTTTGCCCAGAGAAGCTGTGGCTGCCCCATCCCTGGCAGTGTTCAAGGCCAGGTTGGATGGGGCTTGGAGCACCCTGGT
>JANHGB010048365.1:0-22004 GCA_026283785.1 Coracopsis vasa
CTCTTTCAGCAGGTCCCTGTGATCTCAGGGGTAATTACGGGTGTCAGGTTTGGGGCAGCCAAGAGGGAATTAGGGAGGGGGGAGGTAGTAGGAAGCAGCAGCAGGATGATGAGGAGCCAGGACAGGACACAGTGGGGTGGGTGCTGGTGGGATTTCAGCACCATTTCGCCTGGCTCCAATCCTGCTCCATGTCAGGGTGCCACAGCAGCGCTTCACCCCATGCAGCCGGGTGCTGCCTCCCTGTTTCAGGGTCTGCAGCTTCCATATGCAGCATCTATGGAGACCAGGACACTTCAACTCCATGAATTGTGGCTCCTTGTGTGCAGCCTGGCCCCATCCTTTTCTGCACACATGCAGCTCCTGCCCAGCACCAGCCAAGGCTGGGGAGGGAGAGTGCGGATATGAGATCAGCAGCCCCCAAGGCAGTTCCCTTCCCTTGGCACCACATCTTTCCCCTGTCCATCGCACGCTGCTTTGCTTCTTGCACCCCAGAGTGAGCTGGACCTTTAGGGCATCTCCTCCTGGAGTCCACTGGGGTGTCAGGCTGTGCTTGGAGGACCAAAATGCCTACATCCCCCCTACCCAAGCCCTCAGTATCCCTTCTTCAACCTGAGCCTTCCTCACTGAGGGAAGCCCTATGTGAGGGCCCCCCCATGCCTCCTTCCTCCTCCTTGTCCTGGGGCACGGTGCTGGGTCTCCCTGGGATGGGGGCATGGGACGGGTGCCAGGAGCTCAGCCACCAGAGGAAACGGGGGAGACGGAGGCGAGGCAGGAACCCAGGTGTGAACCTGGGCAGGTAGCAGGGCCATGACTCAGCCATCCAGGAGAAAGCGGCTGTGGATGGGAGGGCTCTGGCGGGGAAACCAGACTGCCCTGGGGCTGCTGGGGTACGGGAGCACTGAGCTTCTGACTCTAGCTTCCATGGGGCAAAGCACCTCTTTCTCTTAGAGGCCCAAGGGACTCATACCCCAGAGCTTTGCCACCCCTGTGGCCAGCCTAATGTCAAGAGTCCGATGGGGTCCGATGGGTCCCCCCATCCGATGGGGACCTTGTAGGCAACATTCCCTCTTCCTCCCCTCTCTCTGCAAAGAGTTAAACCTCTCTGCAGTTCAGCACTTCTCCCCTCCCGGGTAATGTTTAACCAAGCCCATTGCTAATTAAATATCGATGACCTCAGGCAGGTTTTGTTATCGTCTGGAAACACCTGATGCGTGTGTCACCAGCAAGAGCTTTTCTCGTCTCAAGTACACCGGCAACCCTTGAACTTGCATTGGCTTTTCCCTTCCCACCCCGACACCGGCCGCCTCTGCCCGCAGGCACTGGAGCTTCGCTGGCTGAGTGGTTGTGTGGGCTTGTCATGGCTGCTCCTGAGAGCAGGGGACAAACACAGTGGGAAGGAAGGGTGTATTCCACCTCTCCCTCCCCAAATCGTGGCTATTGCTGCCCTCCATCCACTGCTGATCAGGCTCAGCTTCAGTTTAGCGGACCTTCTTCTTGTGGCCTGAGCCTGTGCTTTCCTACCTCCTGTCAGCGTGGGGGCAGCCTGGCTGGGAACTTGGCTCTCCAAATCACATCCAGGCTTTCCTGGCAGAGCCCCAGAAGGAGAAGGATCCCAGTCCTCTCTTCCCCTGTCCCCCAGGGCAGACCTGGGGCAACACCACCGGACTGGGCAGGGTGAAGCTGAAGCCCTTAAAGGCTGTGATGGGGAACGGGATAGAGAAACAGGGGGCAAAAAAGAAAGAACAGGGAGGCTGAGAAGGGTTTGGAGATGTTCTGTGAGGGGGCTATGAGTCCATCTTCGGCAAGATGGACTTTTACAGGGGCAGAGCCATACCCTAGATGGGTCTGGGACAAGTGGCTCCCAGAGCAGGGTGCATG
Source organism: Coracopsis vasa (assembly GCA_026283785.1). Taxonomy (NCBI): domain Eukaryota; kingdom Metazoa; phylum Chordata; class Aves; order Psittaciformes; family Psittacidae; genus Coracopsis; species Coracopsis vasa. Next base: position 1,879 of record JANHGB010048365.1, read on the forward strand.
GAAGTGGAGGGGACTCTTTGGGAATGGCAGCTGGGGTTTCCTGCCAGCTCCACCAGCCTTGTGCACAGCCTGAGTCCTGCTGCCCAAGGAGGGCTCTTGGCCCTGCAGAAGTCCTCGGGGCTGGTTTTCTTTGCAGCGAGGAGCAGAGGCTTTGCTGACATCATTTTCACACTCCATGGTATAAATAGCCAACCCGAAAAACAAAGGAAAACTCCCCACGAAGACCATGTAAGGCAGAGCCACAGTTGCACCATTTATTTATTCGCTCACCGTAGCTATTTCCTGCCTCTGTTGGTCGCAGACCTCCTGTGTTGGCCAAAAGTCAGCTTTTCCTCCCTTGCCAGGAATTTACGGATCAGCAGCCCCGCTGGTAACTGGGGGATTACAACCCCCTGGCCCTGACAGGACACACTCATGCCTATGGTTGGCCTCAGACCCACCATTTGCTCCAAGGTCCTGGGCATCTGCTGGGCATCTACAGGGTAGGGCAATGGCCATCACCCCTTGGAGCAGCAAGGGCTAAGGATGGAGGGACCAGTAAGGTTGGAAACTTGCTGGGTGTTGCAGCAGGCAGGACTCCCTTGAGCTCCTCCACCTCTGGGGTATCTCTTGTGTTGCACCACCTCCAAGACACCCAGAGCCCCAGTGGGAAGCAGATGCCCTGTTACAGTGGGGCACATCAGTGCGGTTCCCAGGCTGTAAGCCAGGGGGATGTCACTCGGGTGGGTTTTATTGCCCACAGTCAGTTTTTCCTGCTCCCAAGCTGCAGGTCCCTGTGAAGGCAGCACTCGGTTGGGGTGGGTGAGCACCTGCAAGGGGGAGGCGGCGCAGACACCGCTGCGTGCACAGACCCGGCTTGCTCAACAAGCTGGAGCAAGGATACAGATGCGTCTTCATCGGGCCCCAGCTGCGCTCCCGCTGTGCAGCTCCTTCCCAGCCCTTGCTGCTGCCTCCAGACCTGCAGCGGATCGGTCTGTGCGTGTGCTTCCCTGCTCGCTCCAGGCACCCGCAGCCGGGCTCGCTCAGGACCCTTCTCCTCTTGTCTCAGCTGTGCACAAAGGAAAGTGGACGATGCTTCCCCGCCATGGCTCTACCAGTGTGCTGGGAGGGTGGCAGGGAGCAGTGGCCAGCAGCTGGGGATGGGATCTCCTTCAGGAGACCCAGGCATGGTTTTGGGCCATGGGTGAGGGTTGTCCAAATTTCAGACCTCCATTTTTGATGCTAAGCAATCCCAGCTCAGGCACAAGGGGTGGAGGGATGGACACAAAGGTCCAGAGCTACTGCTGCGCAGGAGCATGTCTGCAGGCATTATATCCCTCGGTCCTGCCTGCAAGCCAGAGCTGCCTTCAGCTCTGCTCATAGATGAAGCTGGATCACAATTGGCCTTGGCTGCCCCTGAAAACACTCTGTTCCCTGCTAAATGGAGCTGGGTTGGCAAGGGAGAGTATGGCATGGTCCCTGCTGCTCTGCCAACCAGTGGTGGGGACAGGAGCTGTCATGGGGATGATGTGAGAGCTGCTTTGCCAGGGCACCATGGCCAAGGTGTGGGGATGGAAGGACCCGCTGGCGGACAGCAGGTCACCCAAGATCTCCCCTTTCTGGCTGCTCATTCCCCTGCCTGCAATCCCCCTCTGTGTACCAGCAGCACCAGGGGACAGGGAAGAGGGGATGCCAAAGGTTGGCGTGTGCCGGACGGGGCCCTGCTCGGCCTGGCTCCTGGGAGGGTCCCATCCAGCGGACTGTCTCCTTGGTCATTGTTATCAAGGGTAATTCTCCAGCAGCTCGAATCCTGTTTTTGTGCTGGTGTTGCCTGGCTCTACGGGAGCGAGGGGGGAGAGAGAAACACAGGAAACGGCAGCGACGGAAGCAGAATCATCTCCTGGAGGGAGCGAAGAGCCGCTGACGCCACTGAGGGGAACAAAGACAAAGATTCAGAAGGGCTTATACACGAGTTTGTGCTGGAGACTGCCCAGACAAATCGCCTCAACCCCAGCTTAAAGCACACCTACCTCCCCTCTGGCACGTTGTACCTTGTCTCCCCCAACCCAATCCCCCTGCACTGAGCCCTGGGGTGCAGGGAGACCTTTGTGTGGGGACGCACAGAGGCAGCTGTGAGCCAGCAGTGATGGTTTTGGCATGGAGAAGCCCTGCAGAGGGTGACCCGGGGGGATGTCCTCAGTCTTGGCCCCAGCTGCTGTGAGAACTTTGGCATGGCGGAGCGAGGGTGGCTGTGGGAACAGAGCAGTGCATGGTGGTGGCGTGGGCACCGGCCTCGCCGCTGCCTCAGAGCTGTCCCCACCACCACCCCGAGATGCCAGGGGGGCTGTCCCCGCGCCCCACACACACAACGGGCCCTCTGTCCCACAGGCACAGATGGAAACTGTGAGTGAAAAGGCCAGAGGGCCTGGCCGCCAGCCTTACCCAAGGCCGGGAGGAGCTTGCAAGCCTCTGCCTTGCTGAGGTGTGAACTGTCCCTGTCCACATCCCCATCCGTGGCACATCCTGGGTCCCAAGGAAGCCCCTGCGTGCTTCCCGTCCTGAAGGTGCAGATCAGCGGTGCCGCATCCCAAGTGCCAAGGGATCTTCTGCATGGCTCTGGGGCAGGAAAACCACTCTTCCAGCATGGGGCAAAGCCCTTGGGTCTCCCAGCTGCTGGCCCTGCAGGATGCAGGTATCCCATTCAAACTGGTCCAGGAAGTTTGTGAAGCCCTGGCCTCGTGCACAGCAGCAGAAAGCAGTGACAGTGGATGTAGCCTTCTCCTTGACACGCTTGTGCCAAGGAAATTCCCCCCACCTGGTCCCTAATTCCAAGAAAAGGACATGTACCACAGCTGCTTGCAATGAAAACCCTCCTTTTCAGTGTTACAAGGGGCAGTACTCACACCTCAGGCCCTTCTAGGACTGAGGAGCAAAATCTTGTTCCAGCCCCAACAGATGTAGGACCCTCCAGTTCATAACTGCATCCCCATGGCATGGTCATTGCCTGCTCCAGAGCTAGGTTAAGGATCTTCCATCAGGAACACCCTGTGAGGGTCAGTGATGCTGCGGGGCACCACTGATGCCTGGGAGAGCAGCAAGGACCATGGAGCCATACAGGGTGGCACTCCTGTGGGGAAGGTCGCAGCACTCCTGCCCTGCTGCCTGCAGCAAGGGCAGCACAGCCGGGATGCTACTGCTGCCAGGAGTGCTGCTATTCCCAGGATCTGCCTTCATGAGCAGTTTTTGTGGCTGGAACATTTGCACCAAAATGTCATCGGTCCCTTATCTGCAACATATCTGGGTCCTTTTGGTACCCACTCAGCCTCCAAAAATAGCCTCAGCAGAGGGAAAGAATACATCCCTAAAATAGCCCCGCCACTCGGGCTCACTGGCGCTGGAGCTGACACCTGGTCAAGTGCCCATCGCGGATTTGCAGGGAGATTGCAGGTCTATTCTTCAGTGCTTTCCCAGCCTAAAATAGCAGCCGTAACCTCTCTGCACTGCGAGACCAGCAGGTGCTGTGCACCCTCTGCCCAAGGCTGTGCCCAGGCTGCTGCCTGGCCCCTCCGTGCCACCCCAGGGCACCACCAGGTATTGCCCTGCAGGACCCGTGTGCCTGCAGCAGGGCAGGGAGCTGTGAGGCTGCGGAGCACAGTGAGGGCCAGGTGAGTGACCCTGAGGGATGCGGAGGAGTGGTCTGGCTGCCTGCCTCTCCTGAAAAGGAGAGCTGCCGAGGAGGAGGAAGCCGGGAGGAAGGAAAGCCTTGTTTGTCTGTTCCCAGAGCGGCGCAGGAACTGCTATATGAGGAATTACCTGACCTCACTTACATCTCCAGATGCTTTTCACCAGCTTCACCCCCCTTCTTTGTTCAAGCCTCTCTCTAGCTCCTGCATCTTGCTCTTCACTGTGCTGCTGCTTCTCCTCTGAGCTACCCCAGCACTGGCAGCTGGTTTCCGCCAGGTTGTGAGTCCTCTTCCGTCTCCTTATGCTCCAAATCCATCCACACCTGCTCTTCCTCCTGAACGGACCACATTCACTCCTTGTACGTGGATCCAGGAGCCTGGCTCTGCCTGGCATGGCCATAGGTCTCTGCCGATCCAGGAAGGCAGAGAAAGCTGTGGCAGATGGGATGAGATGTGGGCTTTCAGTTATGGGGAGGACACTGCAGGCTTGTGGGGTGCTCTGTGGGACCCAGCTGGGAAACTGGGGATCAGAAAGAAGGAAATTTGGGCTCAGCATCTATCATCACTGACACACGTTGGCATTTTGCATCACATTCAGACCCCACATATCTCAGTTTGCTCCCCCCTCTGCAGCCCCCTGCCTCGTGCAGTGTTGTACAGCCGGACTTGTCAGCATCCATGAAGGACAAGTGGGTAAGACCACGACGCAAAGGTTTCATGCCCTTTGTAGACTATTGCTTCCTCTCTTGCCTGGCCCTTTAGAAGATCTGTGTAAAGATGTTTATGCAGAGTACAAAAGGTTTAAGGATGTGTGTTGGATACCGAGGGATGAAGGCCGGCATGAGATAAATGAGGGTCTGGAAGCAGGATCCACCACTGCTGCTCTTCGTATTGAACAGTGTTTCCTGGGGTAAGTGGAGAAGGGGGATGAGGCCGCCAATGACAGGAGGGCTGGGAATCACGAAGCTGAGGTGCTCCCAGGGAGTAGGATACAGACAAGGGCTGGAGCCAGGAATGGAGGCACATTTTGCTGCAGAACAGGGCTGAGCTGTCACATGTGGCCAGGAGCAGGGCTGAGAAAGGAAATGTGGAAGGGCAGGCAGAAAAGGGTGAGACTGCAAATGGCATGGGCTGAATGGAGGTTAGAGCAGCGATGGTGTTGGATCAGGGAAGGCTTTTTCAGGAATGATGCTGGGAAGGGAGTAGGTGCTCAGGGTGTCTCCAGGGATAGAAGGCAATAGAAATGGATTGCTGAGATATGCCAGGAAGAGCTGAGAAGGTGGGGAGTGACAAACCCTCCACACTATGTGTAAAGCTTTGTTTTCCTCCAGGGAGGCCCTGTTCAACTGGAGATCCTCTAGTTCTTTTCAACCTCATAGCATCCCGTCAACCCATGGTTAAATTAGGGGCTGAGATCCTTCCAGGCTGGGGTGGGAGGAGGAAGGGGGTATATGAGTGAAACAGTAAACACAGCACTCTTGATGAGGCAAACTTCAAGATTGGGAAGGATCTTCCGAAATAACAGGTTATTTCTAGACTTAGGAAATGAACCAAGTAGCCCACTGGCCCAGAAGGGCCATGGGGAGGACTCATATATCTCAATTCAACAACCCATTGAACAAGCTGAGGTCACCACTCATTGCAGGGGACAGGAACTCAGGGAAAGGAAGAGGGGACCGGATGCTTGGCCAAAATACCTTAAGAAGTAATGTTAAGGATATCCCCTCTCCTCCAGAGCCAAGATGTGACAGTGCCTTCCCAGGGCTCCATGGAGAGCGGTGGTGAGGGGGCTGCTTGCAGCTGGTGTTCCCAGGAAGAGTTGCCTTTTCCCACCTCCACTGTTCCTCCTAACCTTCCTCCGACTACAGTGCTTGATTTTCCCTGCCCCTGTTTCTCGTTTTGACATGATATCCATTGATTGAATCATTCCAAGCCCCAGCAAACAGGATACACATGGGTCAAGACTGAGCAGGAGCGGTGTAGTGGCAAAGGGGCGAGATTTTTGACCCAGCAGACGCCATGGGTATGATGTGATGGGCTTTGGGAGGTTTGGAACAGCAAACGGGCTGGTGTTGTGGCCAGCCTGAACATCATGCCAGGTCTTTTCTCCTCTTTGAGGGACCGTAGAAGCACATTACCCCATCCAATTCTACTGCCCACCTGAGCGGGTGTTTGACACTGCTCAAATCAGCTGTGAACCCCCTCGGTGCTTTCCCAGATTGGTGCAGGGAAGCCCTTCCAACATGGAGATCAGAATTCCTGAGGGCCATGCCCATGCTTCTTGGCCCTGCCTTTGTCTAGCAGAGAAGTCACGGCTGAAGGACTCAGGTGACATCACGCAGAGAAGGTGGAACAGCCCCTCAGGGTCCCTCCAATTCCCCAACAGACATGTGGCTGTTTGAGCTTTAAAATCCTCAGTACAGTCCTGTGCACTACTGCTGGTTATCCAAAGACTGGGGGATGTGGTCATGAGTGAGGACGTGGCAGAACACGAGGAGAGATGCACAGCTTTGCTGGTTCCTGGGAAAGGAAGCCACCATCTGTTAACAGAAAGAGGAATACCAACGGAAGAGCAATTTAATTAGATAATATATCTAATTAAGACAGGTGACAGGCTGCAAATTTCCCTCCTGGAGAGACCTTTGGAAAGCTCTCAAGCAAGGATGCTCCATACCTTGTCCTTTCAGCCAAGGCCAAGTGCCAGAGCAAGAAGAGGAGCTGCAGGTTCCCAGCACCCTCCTCAGTGCTTCCCAGTGCTTGACTCCACTGGCCACCATCCCATTTATGGGGGCCAGATGAAACATGGTCCCCAGCATGGCTGTGGCTCTGCAGGAGCTGGGCACTTCTGAGCGCCCAAGGCCCTTGCTCCCTCTAAGTGCCCTTTCCTCCACATCACTCGGGTTCCTAGCCTTTCCCTCTGCCAGGATGAAGCCATGGTATTTGCAGACCAAGATGTGGATTGCAGCCCTCTGTGGCCAGGCAGAACACCTCTGCAGGATGGTCATCAGCACTCGGGGACTGAGGGGACCAGGAGCCAGAGCACATCCTTGAAACAAAGCACCCCGTGTCTAAGACAGGGGGGATCCCACAGCAACAGGCTGGGCTATGTGCAAACCTGCTTTCCTTTGCAAGCCAATATCTGCTGAAGGCCCAGCTTGCTTAGGCTGCACTGAATGCTGGTGGCTGCGTCAGTCTTCCCCTCTCCCCACCCCCTTTTTCCCCTGAAGAAATATCTAAGAGATTTTTTTTTGTCATTGGCATTGTCTGTTTGATCCCCAGGTCCTACCCAGGCAAAACAACACATGCATCTGACTGGAGACAGGATAGAGGACTCTTGGAGTTAATAGTTTTCTCCATTGTCTTCCAAATGTGTGCTGAGATGTCCGTAGCTGGGGACCCATTGTGCTGCCTTCCTGCTTGTTTTTCCAACAGTCTCCAGTGAATAAAAGCAATGCAGGGCTTGTAATACACTTTCCATGACCTCTAATCTTGCTGTATGATCTATCTCAATTGCCAGGTTGCAGACAGTATTCCTTAGCAGCAGTTCCACCTCCATCTCATCTACTCCAAAACCCAGCCCAAGCTTTCCCTGGCTGGCTCCAGCTTCCCTCGTTTGCACCAACATCCCCACTGCCTTCATCCATACCTTCTTCCCCCTCCTCCCTTCTTGTTGCTCTCCCAAGAGGTCTGTCTTTGCACTTTCCTCTGAGCACTTGGTCTCTGGAGGTGTTGGCACTGAGGTGTGCTGTGGCAGGGAGGTGATTGATGCCATTGAAGGCATGCTTGCTGAAGACCATCCTCTCTCCTCATCCCATCATAAGTGGGTCGGGCTGATGCCACACAGCAACTCAGCTACCACCATCAGCAGCACAACAAGTATCCAAAGCAAGGGCTGGAGAGGATTTCAGGGCGGACAAAGCCTGTGGATTTGCCTTCCCACCCTGGCTATGAGCTCACTCTGCCACATAGGCTTGATGAGATTCCCAGATGCGGAGGTACACAATGCGGGAGGGAAACCCTTGTGGAGTTATTCCACACAGCTTATCTGGAAATGTTTGCCCTTCCTACTGCTTTCCTGCTATGATGGAAGCCCTCAGGTGTCCCTTGCTAGGACAGCCACCTGGGCTTTGAGGATGAGTCACCCCCTCTTCCTGTGCTCTCCTCGGCCTTCCCTTTGGCAAGGACTGGCAGCAAACAGCAGGAATGAATCAGAGGCAGGGATGGCTGAAGGACCAGCAGCCCATCCACAAGCATCCTGGCATGTGTGCGTCAGCTGCAGCACCACAGGGGACTGGGCATTGCCCATCACTGACTGACATGGACTGATGACCGCAGGGGACAGAGAAATCTCCAAGTCATCTCACTTGAAGCTGTGCTCAAGAGTCCCTTCCTAAAAGGACTGAATACCAGCTGTGGTCTTTTCCAGCACCAATGGGACATTCCTGGAGCCTCCTCTGACAGAGCAAGGATCCCTCTCCTGCTTCAAGTGTTTGTGCTCAGGCCAAGGACAAAACGCCAGCTTCACGCTTTGGCTTTCTTGCTCCATCATCCAGTCTTTTCTCCTTGTTTTTTCTTTCGGTTTCCTCTTCACACCAATGGGTAGACCCTGGCTTGGGTGTCTGTGCCCACCTAGAAAAGTCAGCAGGTTACTCCTCTTAACTACCAAAGCAAATGGCCCATCTCCCTGCTGTTGGCAAGGGGGTATAGGCAGGAAGGTGTGGAGCTGGGGCACCACCACAGCCCAAATCTCCAGCCAAGCTGTTCGTCAGTCGCATGTGCTGAGGAGGCAACCAGCAAGCCCAGTCATGCTCTGGGATTCCCGAGTGCTGTGCAGCTCAGCCTCTCTTGAGAAGAATGGCAACAGGCTGGGCCTCACTGGGTCAGACCACTTGCAACTCTTCTGTCTTCTTCCCATTCCCCAGAGAGCCCATAATGCGCTTCTTCCTCTCTGTGCCACATGGCCAGGGTAGGTCACTGGAGGCAGCACAGCCACAATGACATGGGAAAAGGCTCGGCAAGCAAGGTTTTCTGGACTGTGTCATGCAGGGCAGGGGAAAAGGAGACTGGACTGATCATTCAGAGTGATCGTCTTCAGATTTAGAAAAGGCAGTGAGAAATCAGCCTCTCCTCCTGGAGGTGGTTTGGGCAATTACAGAAGGGACATGTGGTTTGGTAGGACTGCTCCTCTGGGCCCTTCTTCACAGAGGTCTGATCATTTCAAACCCTCCACATCTGTGGATGCAGGAGATGGACTCAGGGCCTCCGAGAATTAAGAACATGGCCTTGCTAGGCAGAGCCTGCAGAAGGCTGTGCTGGGGTTCTCCAGCTGGCCACTGTCAGAGCTATCAGTCCTTGCCTGCTCTGTTTAGCCTGTGCACACTGACAGGTTTGGGTACTCTGAGTTGCTCCAGGTACTCTGCAACCTGCTTTTGGTGCATGTCCATGCTCGGTACCATGAGTGTGAAAACGGCCCATCACCATTAAAGGAAGCCATTAAAGCCTTGCAGTGACCCAGGAGCAGGCTGTGAGAGCTGGATGGGCCAGGAGAGGGAGAGCAGTGGTAATTAGAAATATGCTGAAGGGCTCAAAGACTTTGATAGCCAAGAGGGACCGACCCTCCTGACAGTGTGTGCAGTCCAGGCTGGAGGCAGCGTGCTGTTCAGATGCTCCCCACTCCCACCCAGGTAGGTAGTACTGCCGTGAAATGCTATCCAAACATTCTGCCACCTTTATCAGCCTCGGCTTTACCGCCTATAATCTCACTCCCTTTTTCCGAATTGCTCCTCAGGTTACAGCTCCTGGTGGTAATCGATGGGACGGCATGCAAGGGTACCCAAGGACATGGGTCAGATGGGGGGGAAGCAGAGGGGGCCGTGGCCAGGCTGCTCCAGTGGCCCACCAGATGTAGGTACATGTCTAGGGGCACAGACACAAGGGTGGCTGTGGCCATCCCTTCTTGTGCTGGCAGCTCGGCATCCCGGTAAGCTGCCCGAGACTTGTGTTATCTCTGATGAAAGGCAAACAGAAAGGGAAAAGTGAGAAGGAATTCCTCATCCGAGAGGGCTCTTATCACCTTTCCGCTTCCCTCGCCCCGGAGAGATACGACAGCTCAATGCTCTGTTGTTCCTCAGGGGGCCTCTCCTCCCCTACCTCCAGCAGCATGTGGATGCCATGGGGGCTCCTGGCCACAGCGCTCCCTGCCCCACAGCTCAACAGGCACCTCTAAGCACATACTCCCCCCGCATCTGCCCCTCTGCCCTCACCTGTGCACCCACCACAGCACCTTTGGGTTCTGCAGCCCTCACCAAACACACCAGAGGTCTCGCAGGGACTAGAGAGCCATTTGCCTTGTATTGGGGCACCACGGTCTTGTGCCAGTCCCAGCACACACTCAGCTGGGTAGTCAGCACAGGCAGTGCATGGTGGCCTCAACCGCGTGACAGTGATATAACTCACCACAACCTTGATCAGTCACGTAACTGAGGCCGAGGAATAAAGCTCAGGCTCTTATCAGCCCTGCAGTGAGCTGCAGCACACTTACACAGTGACCAAAGTCAATTACATCTCCAGCAGAAGCAGAACAGGTCAAGCTCGCTGGCTGAGGACAGTAGAAGGTAGCCACGGGCTGTTAGATGCCCCTATAGCAGTGAGGTCCTTAAAGGAGGCAAGAAAAGCTGAAATAGTCTATGACACTGCATATGAGAGGGGCAGAGATGGTGGGGACCCCTGATCCATTCTTGTGGAAGCAGGAAGAACCTCCTGGTCAAAATGCTTGTGAAATCTCAAGGCTCCTTTCACCCATCCATGTAAGAAGAGCACTTGGGAAAGATTCTGTGCAGCACACCAGCTGCCAGCAATGGTGAAGCTATTGATCATCAGGTTACAGAGCTACGGCATAAAATCATATGAATCCAAAGAGTGAACAGATGGCCAGCCTGAGCGGGGATGAAGTTATTTTGTTGCAGAAGTGACAAGCAGCTCAATTCAGCGCTAGTGCAGGAACCGGATTGGATTTGGCAGAGAAGACAGGGTGCTTGCAAGGCTTGGTAGTGCCACGTTTACTCAGCTCTTGGATATTTATTCATCCTGAGGTTGTCCCACTGAAGTTGGGGACCCACGTGCAACTCAGCCGTGATTTGATGCAGTTGCCCAAATACTGGTATCCAGTTTCATTTTAGATGCACTAGTGTATCCTGCCCGGCCTCCAGCTGCTGCTCCAGACGGGTCTTGGTCTCCAGTAAGTGCCGTGGCAGATCTGACAGCCCCCTTCATGTGTCTCAGATGCCCTAAGACATCTCAGATGGCTATGGCTCTAAACAACTTCATTTTGGCAACAGGGTCCCAGGATTCTGGACATATTGAAGAAAATACTTAATGGTGCTTGGTTTTTGTCCTTTTCTGATAGCACTTTGGGGATTTTAGCTACACAGGCAAACCTCTGAAGGACTGGTCATTAAGCAGCCAAAATAAAAGCGTCTGCTCGGCACAGGGATGGGAAACAAAATCTTTGCGGAGCTGAAGCCAAAGAAAGTGCAAATATTTCTCATGTCGGAGGTTGCAAGGACCCTTCTCTGAGTAACAGAGGTCTCTTAGAGAAGCCTGTCTCTGAAGGGATGGAGAATTTAGAAATGCCTGCAGCTGCTGCGCTGATCTGGAATTAAACTGACCAGGAATCATGACTGGAGTCTGAAGAAGCAATTGGACAAAAAGAGGAACTCCGACCCTAGTAACAGCCACCACAGCTCCTTGCAGAGACAAGCCTGGTGAAGGCAGGGGGATATTTGGAGCTGAGAACAGTCCGTTCTTGGAGCCGTTTCATTTCGGTACTGCTAAAGGAGGATGCTTGGGAAAGTCCCCTTATTTTTTCGTTGAAGAGGAGCCGGTGCCAATGCACAGAAGCCTGGCAGAGCGCAAGGGCAGGTTCAAGCAGGCTCAGGAAGTTGGGCTCCGGAGGCTTTACCAGCTCTGTGCAAGCAGCACTGCACACCCTCCTCTCCTGGGGTCTCCTGCTGGCAGTGTGCTTTGGTGGACCTCCTTTTGCAGGCAGGGTTTGGAACAGTAGCTTTGCCTTCCCCTGGCTTGGTCCCCTGACTTGCATAGGCAGGACAGGGAGAAGGTTGGGAAGTGAAAGTTTAGGAAGAATGATCCCAAAATGGAGGAGCCTCCTGGAGATCTGCAGACATATCCAGGGGCACAGCGAGGTTCCACAGGGTCTGGGGCAAAACCCAGGTCTGTGATCTTTCTAAATGAGGATGGCTCATGAAGTAATGAGCCAGGCCTCTCTCAACAGGTACCTGGGGGCAAACTGCTCTCGCTTTTCTTTCTCCCCTGCTGCCCTGCCCGCCCTCCAGCTCATCCTGGGCATGTTAAATGAATTACAATTAAATGCATCTCTAATTTATCTCCATTCCGCTCTCCCTGGAGAATGATTGTCCCAGGGTGATCCCTCCGATAATGAGAGCTGCTTTGGAAAATACAAAAATACTTGTTATAGAAACCCCAAAACCAAATGCCTTGAGACTAAGGAGGAGGCTAAAAACCCCAGTGAATGCAAATTTGCCGAGATTAGCAGCTGTTCAAATGCAAGATGATCACCCAATGGCATATGCTCCCAGAGCATTGACTAAAGACCTGCAGAACTATGAATAGATTAGGAAAAAATGCTGGCAATTGCTTTGACTTTCTGAGTGGTTTCATGGATATCTTTGCAGGCAGGATTGGTGGAGGCAGACACCCACCCTGGGATGGTAGAAGCTGTGCTAGAGAAACCGGGGTGGGACTCATGGCCCAGACATCTGATCGTGAAATTGGATGAATATTTGTTACTAAAATTCCACTGTGTTTTCCAGAGGGAAGAGATGAGGGGAAAGGAAACGACTGCCAGAATGGCTCCAGCCCCACTTCTTTGTGATGCTTCAGTAAGAAGCACAAAAATGACCCAACGCTAATAGGCTGGGGAGCAAAGGTCTCACTGAACAGGCACAAAAATCCTCAGCAATGCAAACACAGCACCTTGTCAGGACAATAAAGGTGGTGGGATCCTGTGCAAAGGACATTCCTTCATTATGTCGCCCAGCACAAGGCCAGACATACTAAATCACAGCACTTGTCTGGGGACCAAGACATGTAAAAGGAGACTAGGTGATGTCGGCTGTAGGTGTGGTGCTAAAGCCATTAAAGCCCTGCAAGCGCTGCTTTCAAGGCGGGAAGAGAAGTGCAGCCAGTTATGGGAAAAGCAGATTGCCTGGGAAAGCCTTGAGCTTTCTGGTGTCAGATGTTTCCCAACAAGGGTCCAGGTGCTGCCCACACAAACGCAAGCTGTTAAGGCCTATGGAAATCAGCCTATTCCTCACTACATACAGACCCCAAACCTTCTCCAAGGAGCAGGCAACTCAAACCTCCTCCAACAGCCTTGCCCCTTCCATCCCCTTGGTCCCCTCTGCCCTCTGCCCCCACTTCCCTTCCTCGTGCTCAGATGTTCCAGCAGCAGCCTCCACGCTCGCTGGTGTCTGCGTGCCTGGCTTGAGTGACCTTTCCCTGGGACAATGGCTGCTATTGAATCCGGGCAGGCATAGCCAGTGATGACATGGAGTTGCAGACGCAGCGTCCCATCACTGCAAAGAGGGTCCTGCTCAGCACAGCTGGGAGCGGGGGAGGCTGGCCTGGGAAAAAGGCTTCATCCATGAGCCTGCCTTTCATTGCACTCGGTGGCTCATGCGTCACACGGGTGGCTCCATGGTTAGATATGCTTCTTAGCCGATTTAGTCCCACTGCGAGGTGCCAGAGCCTCAGCACTGAACATTAAAGCCCGTAACAGGACTTTTAGGATCTTACAGTGGTGGTAAATACCTTCCCATGTGCTCACACACCGTAACAGCTTTGCTGGGGAAAATATAATCACAAATAGTTTCAGAGAGACGGTTACTTTGATTCATGAGTCCTTTGTGGCTGGGGTACCATGACAGGGTAGTCATCTTTTAGCAGACATTTACCATGCACAGTCTTGTGGGCATGGAAATAGAAGTCAGGGACCAATTTATTGACTAAACCCCACTACTGCTCCTCTCTGCAGGGCTTGGGATGCCTGGTTCCCCACATCTGCCATGGGCTAACAATTCCTCCCTGTCTCACCAGGGAAAATAAATGAGTCACCGCACACACAGAAATTGCAAGATGGAAATTGATATCTGAATACTGTGATGATGATGAATATTACTATTGTTGCTATTATTGCTAGTGCCAGGCAGGACTAAAGGATCTGTTCTGTATAACTCACACTCCCTCCCCCCAGCCCCTTCCAGCTTGCCCACATTTTCACTGAAACATCAGTCTGGGTTTGGCATTTCTTCCCAACATCACCTTCCAGCTAAAATCGCAAGTCTTTGTGGTTCAGAACCCATTGCTGCATCCCTGCCCGGAGCTAGAACAGGACCAGAGAAGACCCTGCTGCCACTGGCTCCTGATGATCCCAGTCCCTCAGCAGAAGGAGGTCAGCATCACTCCATACCTGCAATGCAGTAAAGGTGCAAATGAGGGGGAAGCCTGCTCCTTTAGTGTGCCAGCTTGAACATAAAAGGCAGAGGGAAAGATTCTTCTAGTCTCACCATGAGCTAAGCTGAAAACCCTCAATCCAGAAGAAGAGGCAGGAAAGCAAATAAATACACAGTATTAATAAACTTAAGTCTTTAGATTGGTAATTTCTGGAAACACATGGGGTCAGGCAGGCACCTCAGGGCAAACCTTGAATGAGGAAAGGCACTGCATTAGAAAAATACACTGATTAGTCCATCATCATTGAGTCTTAAAAGATGCTCACCACCCATGACTAAGCCAGTAGTCTCAGTGGCTCTGTTCCTAGGTAGAAAAGCACCCAAAGGAAGGGAGCAGCCTCTCTCCAAATCCAATAATTTCTCCTAAGCCACATAGCCAGGTCACGCTTCAGAAAACCAGAGAACCAGTCTGGGACCAGCAAACACCTTGCTAAGGGAATGCCTGATTGATAGTTCTCACACCTTTACCAGTCACTGCCCTGTTATCTGCTGGTGCCCTGCAGGGTTGCTGGCTGTAGGGTGAGAGAATTTCCAATTGCACAATCCCAACTCTCCCTCCCGCTCTTCCTACCATCCTCAGTGAGGGTGGCAAGTGTTCCTGCACAAACACATGCAGGGGGGTTTAAAGGTCCGTATCAACCAGCCCTCAACCCACAGGTCACTCCAGCTGGAGTTCCCACACATGTCCTTGGGAATGTGCCTCCCTCAGAGTGAAAAACAGATAGCCAGGATTTGCTTTGCCCACTGGAACTGTTTCCCTGGAGAGGAGGGAGAAAAGGGGTGTTAATTCAGGGTTTCATTAACCTAACATTTGATTGCAAGAGAAACTTGTCCTATATAGGAATTGTGTCAGGAAACAGCCTGAGAAGGAGGGGGAGAAGAGAGTGGGTTACAGCAACCCCGCTGCTTCTTCCAGCCTCACTTCTCTTAGCTGAGGCCCGAAGAACAGAACAGCTAATGTGGGTTTGGCTCCCAGCTCCAGGCTCATCAAACTCCATGTGAGCAAGTTGAAAAAGGCAAAGCTGTGCCATGGTGCATGGCTTGCCTCATATAAGAAATACAGATGATTCCACAGGCACAGACAGGGGGACACACATGAGTCTATAGAGAACACCAGGGTCACTCCCATGTAAGAAATTACATGGCAAAAATCTCCCTGCACGCACTTCTGTGGTCTGCTGGAGATGTGTGGAGCATCCCTTGCAGAGAGGCAGAGCCATAGATATATACATCCAGCATAGCCACAGGGATACTCCCCAGCATAAAGAGAGAGGGATTGGGAGTGGGTATTTCAGGATTGGTTTCCACTGGTCTAAGCTTCAGATGCCAGCAAAAAGGGCTGGTGCCTCCATCATGGCCATGCCTTTTCCAGCTTCCATGAGCGAGCAGGTGGCAGGGTGGCAAGCTGGAGCTGATCCGGCTGAAAATGATCCCAGCAAGACGCACAAACCAGGGAAAAAAGAAAAGAGGGAATGACCAGCTGGAGGGAGAGGGGAGAAGGCCGGGGAGACACTTTCTCCAGAAGCTTTTTTCCAAGCGGATCGCGCCAATTCTGAAACCACACCCTCGGTCACAGACAGAGATGTAAATACGTCTGTTCCCAAGCGGAGCCGCATCACAGGGATACCCCTCCTCCCCAAAAGCACCCGCTTGGCTGCCCTGCACGGCAGGGGCCAGCCAGGCTGGAGGAGGAGAGCAGGAGCGGGGGTTCTCCTCAGGACCTTCTGGAAAGCCCTGGGAGCAGATCTGGGAACGTGTGAGAGCTGCAGAGGTGGAAAGAGGAATGGAGGAAGGAAGGAAGGAGCTATTGTCACCGGAGAGGGCTTTGTGCTGCTGGCATTGCTGAGATTCCTGAGGCCATGGCAGCTCCGCAGAGGGTCCCACTGGGAGCAAGTGGCAATGGAGGGGGGTGGAAGGAGAAAGAGAGGCCAAACAGGTTGACAAGAGGGGCCACGCCATTCCCAGAGCTGTGTTTTCTCGAGATAAGTCTGACCTATTCGCAGTCACTCCGGAGCAGAGGCAGGGGCTGGCCTTTACGTCTGATTTGACCTTCTATTGTGGCTCAGACACTGCAGAAGATTAAGGCAATAATCAAACAACTCCCAAACTTTGAGGCATACCCAGCATGGGGCCCTGGCAATGCACAGAAGCCCAGGCTTGCCAACAACCGCCAGGTCCAAAACAGCCAGTCTGGCATATCGTGTCTTGGACCTGTACCAAGCAGATTGAGTTGGTCTAGAGGGGTCTAACTCACAGCATATGCATCCAGTGACTGTTCGTTCCAAAATCCTGCAGGACATCTCTCAAAGAATGAGCCAACCACCTAGATTAATGGCTTGGAGGCATGTCCAAGCTGCTGTGACACACAAGCATGCCAGAAGCATCCACCATGCTGTTCTTTTCTGCTTAGTTAAGTCGAGATCCAGGCTATAAATAACTGGGGAGAGTGAGGGGAAAATGAGAAGAAGGATGGCAGAAAGATTGAGATGTGGCAAAGGTACCAAAATCTGTGTTTCAAATATCCCTGGCTGGCTGCTTCAGTGGAAAGGACAAGGTCTTGCTGCACCTTGGAGCACGTGCTCCTTCTCAAACCAGGGAGCGGTGGTTGTAGATGACGTGCGTGCGATGAACCCTGTCTCCTTCTGTCCACACAAATAGTTTGGCAGGTTGGAGAGGTGGGGATAAAAAAGGAGATGTGTTCTCCTTCATCACTTCTGGACCCTAGGGACCAGGGCAGTCAGCCCAGCGCCTTTCCTCAAAAAAGGGGACAGAAGCAACACAATGCCTTCGGGGAATCCCTTCAGGGGCACTATGAAGAAAACAAAGTGGTTTGTATGTTTTAGTCAGAGGTGTCAACAGGAGACTGTGTCCCCTTGTCGTGCCTCAGGCTGATGAATGCACGCACTGTGTTAGGCAATCCTAATGGGGTGGTGATGGTCCTCTGCCAGCACTGGCAGCACTACCTGCAGTGCGATGTGTTTGAGAGGTGCAGGCAGCCCTGTCCGGGCAGTGCAAGGCTGTGAGGAGCTCCCAGACCCTTCAAGAGGTCCCTGAGGTGGCACATGGCCAATGCATGGGGAAGGAGCAGTGTTTGGGTGCAGGAGGTAAGGACCTGAAGGTGCTTGACTTCAAGAACCTGAGGCAGCTGATATTTATGGGTTTTGTAACAGCCAGAAAGCATCCTTGGATCCCAGCTGGGTCCAAGGGCCTGCGAGACGTGAGGGTATATCTGTACCACGCTCCCCTGCTTTATCGGGACTTTTCCGTCCTCTGAGGTATCTCAACCCTCCCTCTGCCCAAGATAATGGAGAGGCAGCCAAAATGGCATTTTAAACTCTTGGCTCCCTCTACCAACAATTGGACAAAGCAAAGAGGCAGGATGGGAGAAACTGGCTTTTTGGAAACTTGTGCTCGATGGAGAGGGGTCACACCCCCTTCAATAGAGATTGGAGTCGGGGGTCATTTTACATCTGCCTTTAACGAAGAATGGTGGGAAGGGAAATTTAGCGATGAGCTAATTAAATATATATATAATTTCCACTCTGTTAGCGAGGAAAAGAAAAAAACCCTTGGAGCAGCTGCTAGGTCATTGTTTGGGAATTTAAAAATAAAAGTTTCTTGGCATGGATTTCAGAGATGGAGGCAGTATCTTGCACTGTCATTCCAGAGGGAAAGGGAGAGTGAGCAGAAGGAGGATGAGGCCAGGCAAGGACAGTTCAGCTTGACTACGTGTTGCTCAGGTGTGTCTTGGCTTTTGAGCCTCTTTTCCCTCTGGCTGGTTTAGGTAATCAACATCCTGCCCGGATGGTGAGCCTCACCAGGGACAGATTTACAGGCCCCACTCCCTGAAAAGCTGGGAATGCCCTGCCATGGGGTTGGCTGAGGCTTGCCAGTGCCCTGAGTACATCAGTGGGGCTTAGTGTCCCCAGCCAGGCTCACCTGAGAATACCACCCTTCTGCCCATGGGCTCTCTTCAAGCTCAGGTCCAGATACCTGCTTCTGGCCTGAGTTATGTTGTAGGTGTACCTGTGCTTGCCCTTGTGCCCAGCTATCCCAGTCTCCTGCCTGGTTGTCCTAGATGGACTCCAAACCTTTAGCTGGTGGTATCTTTGTCTCCAGGATGCAACTCGGACCTACACTGGAGCTTTGTCTTCAGCCCTGTCTCGTGTTGCACCTAACGGGACAGTGCCTTGCCTAGGGCTGTGACTGGAATATGTCCCCATTGTCACCTTGGTGGTGCTGATCACCTGTGGGACTGTGTTGGAGGCATGCTCGGCACTGGGCCGGTGCCCTGTGTGGGGTAGCACCGCTGCTGCTGCTTGGTGGCTGTGAACTGAGATCCCGAGATGCACACGAAGGAGCCTGGTCCTTGGGTTGTGTAGGACCTGGCTTCACGCCTCCTCCTTGGGTGAAGGCCATGGGCCTTGCACCCCACTGCTTCCCCAGTGATCCTAGGGCACTACTGCATCCCTTTTTCTGTCTCTGTGTTTCCTCAGTGCTGGCTTTCCCATGCCATCTATCAAGATGTCCTCTCTTGTGGAGTAAGCCCTATTCTTGCTGTTCCCTTACACTGGTGACAATCCAGACCATGGTATATGGCCTCATCTTCAGTGGCCTTGATGCTGGTTTTTCCCTTCCCACCCTGCTGCATGCCTTAGCCTGATGCTTTCTGGCAGCAACTGCACATGGAACAGGAGACCTGAACTTTTCCATTCCCCAGTCTTCGGCGCTGCCAATCCCTGTGAGCTGGGAACGGGCATTAAACTCACTCTCCACCAGCAAATGGCTCCTGGCTCTCCCTTTCACTTCTTGAGCTCCATGTGACATGCACGCTGGCTAAGAGGGAAGGATGGGTTGGGGGCATTCCCCCCTGCCCCAATGGGTCCAGCATTGCTCAGTTTCTCTGCCTGCTCACATGGCTGTGGCAGCTTTCCTCCTCACTGTGAGCACCTGGGGCTGCTCCTTCCCTCTCCCGTCCCACTGATGGCTCTGGCACGCTTGGTGTGCTGTCCTTGGCACACACAAGAGTAATTCCAAAGACCCTGCCCCCAAACTCTTGGCAAAATGGAGATTAATAGTAATAATAATAATAAAAATACTCATAATCCCCTCTCCCTGCCAGATTATGCAGCCAGGGAAAGAGAGTGCAGCGTGGGAGAGCCCGGCTGGCTGGAATGCTTCACCTGCTCACCAGCTCGGCCACCAACATGGGGAAAGTTGGAGGAGGCTCTTGGGAGACACTGTTCAAGGCTGAAGGAGGGCGGGAGGAGTTTTCCTTGCTTTTGAGGGATTCCCCCAGCCCACTCGCCTGGATTCTGCTATTGGAAAGGACCTCTGCACCTCCAGACACCCTGCAGACATGCTGGCAAGCTTGAGTCAGCTCCTGGTGTCTATCTTTGAGCAGAAAATACTACTGGTCCATACTCCCCTTTCCACTGACACTGAGCAGTGTGATCAACATTCACAGACATGAATCTTTTTCCTCTCCAGGAGCAAGAAAGGCTTCCCACATGTGCACTTAAGACAAGCCTGTTCGTCAAGAGGTGCTGGCTCCCTCCTCACTGTGGTTATGGGAAGGCCTTTTTGTTTAAAAAGGAAAACAAATGAATAGATTCCCCTGACACCCAGCCTTATCAGGCACGAACCCAAGGGAGTCCCTTGTTTAAACATCAGGAGTACATTGCTGGATAACAGCCCTCCTCTCCCTCCCATCTTGGCCTATTTTGCAGTTGGGACAGGCTCTTTTCTGCCTCTGTTTGCTCTTTCTGAGCTGCCTGCTTCTTGACAGACCTGCTCAGGGGAAATGGGAGGACAGTGAGGGTCCTACAAGCCAGGGCTGAAATAATCTGGATGTTAATGATTCAGAAACTTATGAAGGGAGATACTGGTGACTTTGGAGTGGAGAACAAATCTG
>JANHGB010048367.1:0-35930 GCA_026283785.1 Coracopsis vasa
CCAGGCTGGGCAGGGCTTTGAGCAACCTGGGCTAGTGGAAGGTGTCCCTGCCCATGTCAGGGGGTTGGAACTGAATAATCTTTAAGGTCTTTTCCAACCCAAACCATTCTGTGATTCTATGAAATCTTGTCTATGACCTCCTGCTTGGCACCCTACACGTCCCGTCATGGGTGGGATAATCTAAAATATGTTCTTAAAAATACCCCAAGCCCTATGCTGTACATGAATGAAGGGATCCCACGTATGTTATGGATTTGAACAATGTTATTGCTGACTGCAAGGGCTTTATCAAGTTATGTATGTACATACATAATGTACATGATGTACATAGGGGTGAAATTACCATGAGATCTTATGTTACACTGAACTCACACAGCAAATCTGAAGCTGTGTTGAACAGGAACAAACAGAACTAAACCAACTTCAGTTCTTACCTGACAACCCAAATAAGAACTAAGTCCAGCCTTTAATGATCCACATGTCTGATCAGCAGCATGGTTTTACTAGTGGTAAAGGCAAAGGAAAGTGGCAATCCACGTGCATGATTCTGCCAAACAAAACACATTCTGGATGTATTACATGATAGTCTGGTTTCTTTAGCAAACACAGCATCTGTCACAGTCCTGTTCCAATTAAAAGACATGTCTGAGTTTACATAACAGCTGATAATCCCCTATCTCCGGAGTGGTTAATCTAGATGTCCAATATGGTTAAAAACCTCTGCTGACTGAATTTCCTAACTGCTCATTTATCATCATCAAGCAGAAAAATGACACTGTTGAGGCTGTTACTAGTTAGAATGTATCCTAACCTTCAGGGACAACACAAAATTTGCATAGGTTTGCTCTAAATCTAACCATCCTTCTCTTTACTCATTAAAATCGTTTAAGACTACTACAATTAGTGAGTTGACAGAAATTGCTGAATATAAGTGAACAGTATTTTCCTAACAAGCAGTCCTACTTTATTAAGCAACAAGAGGCTTGCCCAGAGAGCCCAGCAGGATCTCCATTGCTTTCTATCATTTACCTCATTGCTTTACATCTTCTACAGCATCTGTGAACACAGATCCCCGTCAGTCCCTGAATTGCTGAGGTGTGCAATGGAAAGACCTCCACCTGCACAGGGACTGTAGTAGCTTCTTCCAGCAAGAGACTTCAAAGCACAGAGGTGCCTCCTAGAACACCATTAGGATGGGGACAACCACTCAGGAACTGCTGAGGCAGCTCCAATCTCACCTGAACCCTGCAAAACACAAGGAAGGCAGAACTGGAAGCAAATGGCTTGGGCAGGCACCAGCCCATAGGCTGGGAGAAGAGCCTGAAGGACCATATTGCAGTGCAGCATGAATAGCAAAGCAAAGCAGCAGCCATGGGGCAGTTTAGGGACCTGGTAGCAGGCTGTTTGGTGGGGCAAGGCTGGGGAGAAATGAGCAGGGCAGAGTGCAGAGGGTGCTTAGAAAGCAGGATGCATGAATGAGACCTTGCTGAAGACTGGGATTCAGACATGTAGAAATGGCTAAAAGTGAGGGGAAAAAGATGGGAGGTCCCTCCAAAAAGCACCAAATAATAGAATATTAACAATGCAACACATTCTATTGCATGCTGAGCACAAGGAAATCTCCCTCATGTAGTTTATCAGAACTTGGCAGGCCTGTGCTACTTGCAGGAGCAAAGCACAGGTTACTAGTTAATATGTGAAGGGAGGCCTTGGCTGATGCTTTCAAAGGAATAAGTCAGTCCATGAGGAAAGGCCAGAAGGCAGGGAGTGGGGCTACAACCAGCAACCTGTGGGTGGAGGGGCTCCCATACTCCAGGCCATGCAGGGAGATTCCTTCTCCCTCAACCATAGGACAGGTGGCTTCCCAGCTGTATGACCCTGCGGGCTCTACCACCCCAAGATCTCCATCACTGAATGCTTCCAAAGGTTAGTGGAATCCCTTGGTCAGCTTTATCTGATCATATGATGGGAGCGGACTGGATAACAACGCAATCCCACAGATAGTGCAGGGGAGCAGGAAGATGTAAACTGCCTATCTGGGCAGTGAGATTCTGCTGAGCAAGCAGGCTAACCTGTTCTGGTGTACCAGTACAGCCTTCTATGTCAGGCAGTCCTGGCTTCTGCCAGGGGCTCAGCCTGTTGTTCACATTAGTCACAGAAAATCCTTCCAGCTGTAGCAGGACCTGGGACAGTGCACAAGCTCAAAATTGTTTCCTTCTATCCAGGATTCCTTTTAAGGTTCAGCATAGCTCCTGGTACAGTTAGCCTGCTTTAGCAAAGCAGACAGGAATATATGTATTTGTCCTGTCACTGCAAAGGCCAAGAAGATAAGTGTCCAGATCACTGAAGCCATTTCAAAGTAAGGTCACCCAGCCATTGCTGGCTTCAGCTCTCTACTTGCCAAAGGTCTTTCCCACCAGGAGAGATAACAGCTCCATGCAACTCACCGTCCAACTACAAAGAGGGACTTCCCCCCCATCAGTCCTTCTCTTTATAACTGTATATTCACATGTCAATAACTACTGCACAGTCCTTTTGACAGACTTCAGCATATTTTGGGGTATTAACCCATGAGCTCCTTGAGGCAGAAAAGCATCTACCCCTGCACCTCTTCTGTGCTACTCGTGTAAATTGGTAATACTTGGTGCTGTATATCTGAGGTGATCAGAGAAGCAAAGGGCTAGCATGGCTAACAAAGCTGGACACTTCCACCAGAAGGCTGCCCTGGACTAAGTAGAAGAGGCTAAAGAACATGGTAAAGGAAGACAGCTCTCAAAACTTTTTATCCATGTGTGCTTGGAACACGACAAGAAAACACTGCCACTTCAGGGGCTCTGCCTTCCTTTCCAGGGAACGACAGAGCAATTAGCTTTCCAAAGGGTTTTTTTTTGTGGTTGGTTTTCTTTTTTCTTTTATTTAATTTTGTTTTAAAGGCTTATTTGCCGCGTGTGTAAGATACAAAGACACTTACCAAAGATTTCATTGATACTATGCCCTTCAGCAAGCTGCCCTTCCGTTGCACAACAGGTTTATCAACCACAGAAGGCTAGCAGTGCCCTGCACTAGCCACATCTTTTTGTACATCTGCTGCTTCTACTGAATTCGAGAGCCACAGCTGTCTGCTATGGGATTTTCAAGGGAACACTGTTCACAAACAGTCCATGAAAATAAAAGACAAAGGCGACCAGTGACAGCAATTCCAGGAATTCCCCTTACATCAGCTTAACAAAACCCTGACAGAAAGGGAGATTCCTCACTAATCACAAAGACCTCTTCATCTCCCAGACCAGGTGGCAGCATCTGACCTGGGAAAGCAGCACTGGCATTTTCAAAGAGTGGACATAGTCTGGCATTCAGAGGATGGATCTGCAAAAGATAATCTTCTTAAGAGGCAGTACAGCTGGAGTAAAGAAGATGTACCTCAGTCAGTGGGAGCCTTGGAAGAAACACAGGGTCACAAAACACTAGCATGCTTTGCAAGGAAGGGTTCTTTAACAAACTCAGATGAGATGAGCAAGCCTGGCTGCAGCCAGCCAGCTGAACATAGGCAGAAGTGAAGCTATCTCTAAATTTGGGAACAGACTAGCAAATTTATTTCTGACATTTGTTACACAGATCTTTGATAGCCATTCCTCACTCTGCTATCCATTTTAGAGAACATAGCCAACACTTCGTTTGCATTTTTATCTAAACTGCTCTTGAAAATTGGAAAGACGATTCCAAGATTTCTGGTTAACACAAAGCAATTCTCACCAATTGGTTGGAAAGAGGCTAAATTAAGATACACTCAAGTCACGTATGTGTATCCAATGGAAAATAGTAAATAACTCCGCAGAATCTTCAAGAGTCATCTCAAGACCTGCAACTGTAAGGAATGGAAAGCTAATTCTTGTAGGCTCTGTCAAAGGAGGCTGTTAGACTGTCTGCTTCATACTGTTGATAGTGTTTGGAGAAGACCAATCTTTAACAACCAAACAGAGCCTCTGGCATGCACCAAGGGTAAAGATTTAACACACCTGTACATGAGAAGCAGTAATAGGAAATCACTCACTAGTGGAAAATTTCTCATTCTGAAAACAGATTGAGGGAGAAAAAGTATTACTTCTCCACTTATGATACATCAAGCACAGAAGCTGGCAAAGACAGATCAGGCTGGATATGTTCTGTTATAAATTCCCTTCGAGTGAGATATATAATAAAGACAGTAGAAGATGAAGTATACTCAGTTACATGCTTGACTGGGGTACCTTAATTTCCATTGCTTTAAATAAAATTGAATAAGCCTCCACACATTCCCTCCCAGGCTTGCTCCACAGATTCTGTGCCCTAGTATGTTGCTGCTGCAGGAAAGTAGGTATTTTTGTGACTCCAGCTCTCATTATGCAAAAGACTTATTTTTCCACCTCACAGCAAAGGAATTTCATGGTTTAGCCCTGCTCATGGGATGGAGCAGATAGGCAACAAAAACCACACAAAGGAATTACTTTCTTTTGGAAAGTCAGCATAACAAAAGCAATTCAACCTTATCCTGCAACTCTCTTCCACCTCACACAGGTGACTTGCACAGCAAGTTTTGCTATTTGCCTTTCTGTACAGAGAGACATATTTGTAGGTGAAAATCTTAAGATTAAAGGGGACTTAAATCAGTCCAAATGGGAGACATGCTAGAAAAACTGCCTTCCTTGACAGTATGAAATGGGAAGGAGGAGGAATGGAAACAGACAGTAGTCTCTGAGAGGCCTATCAACAGGGCTCCTTTTCTGCCTTTGCTAGGATTTGAATGGAAGATATTTACCCCTTTTTTGCACAGAAAGCCCACATTGCATTTCCCTTTCCTCAGTAGCCTTTAGCAAGCACCAAGCCCAAGGCAATGCAGAAGCTTTCAACAGAGTCCTATCCTTAGAATTTACTTTAGGGGGAGGCAACAGAGCAACATGCACATCTCCTCAATGATGAGGATCCTCCAGCAGAGAAGGCAAAGATAAAAATAGTCCTCCTCCCTTTGGGCACGAAAAATTACCCTGTGTTAACCTCTAGTAAACAGCTTCAGGCTTCTAGTCCCCTGACAAAGCACTCAACAAGCTCCAATGTCATCCACCCCCCCCAGGGACCTACAGCATCAACAGTGGAAGACTGCACAGTGCTACTATCTCCTACTGCACAACTAGGCATAACCTTGACACAGTTGAACACACATCCTACCATGAAACACAACATATACTTGATTATCAT
Organism: Coracopsis vasa; assembly: GCA_026283785.1. Classification (NCBI taxonomy): domain Eukaryota; kingdom Metazoa; phylum Chordata; class Aves; order Psittaciformes; family Psittacidae; genus Coracopsis; species Coracopsis vasa. The sequence continues at coordinate 5,233 of JANHGB010048367.1, forward strand.
GTTTAGAAAGGCACATGCCTATCTATCACTTTGGGGGGCTTTAGGGTGTCCTCGGGGGCTTTGGAAGCAGAGAGAAGGTGCTACTGTCTTCATTGTAAGTTTCTGTATTTGAAGGGCCCTCAGGAAAAGATACAGTACTTGACTATATTCATCCCTGAGCCAGAGAGCAAGTGACCATTCCCATTTCTTAGGCGCCAGAGGAACAAAACATCCTCAGCTCTCCCTTTTAAATATCGCTATTCAGAAGGGCCTTTCATAGTGTGATGAGGAAAAAAAGCTGTGCCTTTTAATTTTTTTTTTCTTTTTTTAATCTCAGGAGTTAACCCAAAACTTGTGATTCTGTCAGAAACTTGTCCTCCTGATTCTCTGTGTTTACACAGTCATAGCTTTTCCCCCCCTGAAAGTCTCCTGATAAGTGCATACAGAACAGTAAGAATTCAGAATGACAACATGGACAACCTCTGGCACAGAAGCTGGATTTTTACAGTATTTGTTCTGCAACATTTACAAAACCCAATTACTCACTTGAATGTTTACAGATGCTTTTCACATGCCACTGCAGGCAAACCACAACTTCACATTTATACACTGTCAGAATGCTTGGTACATGTCTGTGTCTTTCACAGGTCATGCAATTCATTCCATTCCTTCTTAAGTGCTTCCGAAGGCTTTTAGGTATTTTGGATATTTTTCTTCTTCAGCATTTGGCTAAACTGGGAAGGTTTATTAGTTTCAGTCCTGCTTTGTAAACTAAGAACCTGAAGATTCCCAAATCACTTCTTACTCAGAGCTCCCTCCTAAACTGAGACTGTTCTCATCACAAATTAATGGTGTTGCTAAAGTCATCACACTTAGTTCTCCCTCCTGGTCATCTCTGCTTTTGGGGGGCTGCCAGGTCCTTGAACAGGCTGCGCTCCTCATGATTATTTTAAACAGACTTCAGCTTAGGCTGACACCACAGAAAAAAACCATGAATTTCCCACCTTGGTTCCCAGCTGTGCTTTCTTGCCCATGTCTCTCCTTGCAGTCCTTGGGCAGAAGGTACATGGCACTGGGGAACAGAAACGGGCTAATTCATTTCAGACAGGTCAATTCAGTGCTGCTTCCACCCTGGCCCACTGAGTGGCTGCAGGGATCACTACCTTTTGCAGCTATTGCTGCTTATCTTGAAGTCAGTTATCCACACCAATATCAATCTTTAATTTTAATTCTCCCTTCCAAAGGGCTGTCCTGCTCCTGCTAGCTGTAGAACATTTAAATGAAAGACACTAAATCCCCATTCTGTATTATCTGAGGTAGTCACCTAAATAGTATTAAAAATAAAAACTATAAAACTATTTAATATGTGTATTATGAGTATAAAACAATCACCTTCTCATTATGGACTTGGGAGACGCAGAATTATTTCAAACTGCAAACACCCCTACTGAACATCTTCTGAGAACACAGCTTTCATCTAAACTTCAGTTTCAGCCACAAAAAAATAATAGGTTGCATTAGCCCAATCCTACCCTACATCACACTAAGGTTAATCCTCCACTTCAGCTCCCTGCTGTGCAAAGACTCAGAGCTGTGCAGAGGTGTGCTTCAGAACTGCCCCTCAGGAGTCGTCCTGACTGAACAAACACAGACATCCGTTGTACAAAAGCATGCAGCCACGCACATACCAGTGCTGGTATTTTCTGAACTGCCTTTTATTCAGAGAGAGACAGTTCTCACTCCATTCCTTTCCCCTCCTGTTTCATTACAGATTTTGCTGTAGCCTGGCTGCAAATTCTGTTTTGACCAAATACATCCTTAGACACTCCCTATTCCACTTCAGTTATACAAACACTCTCTAACCTAGCACCCATGGCATAGTCACAGTAAGAAACTATTTCCTGCCACTCCAACTGGTTGAGATATTTTTAGCTGAAATTGAACGCACATACCTCACATACCTGTGGCAGGTGAGGCACCAGTGAGACTGTGGGTGTGGTGAAACCTCTGCTTTTCTAGTGCCAAGTGTTTCTACAGCTTCTCATTCCAAACCAAGGGATGTGGCCAGCTATCCAGGAGTCACTCCTCTCAAGGAGGCTCTAGACCTTTTCACAAGGTGCAACTCCACTTCTCTCCTCTGCTATTCTTGCAGCTGCAGAGGAGAGTTAAAGAACCTCTGATACCCATCCAGGACAGATGTCCTCTGCTGTTACATCCTTCCACACAGGAAAGAATACAGAGAGATGCTAAAGACCCCATCAGTCTATTACATAGCTGGGAATAAGACCAAGATTTCCAGACACCTAGGAGCCTCAGATGGATTTTATCCTCATTTGCTGATAGCAGGACCAACCTTGTCCTGATTGTGAAGGGTAATGAAGGATGGAAGACCAGTCAGGAGTGTTACCTTGCTCCATAGGGAATGAGCATTTGCATATCCACCCATGCGCTTACTCATTCTATTCATCTGGTGCATTCTAGGGCAGTTTCCTTTCACCTGTGGTGATCTTTACTGAAGAGCCCTGTAGAATTAACATGTTCTCATTACTGGGCTTCCACCCCTAAAACTCTGCACTAGGACACATTGAAGATGCACACATTCCTCCTGCCTTATAAGATTGTTCTTAGCAGTTAATATGCCCAGGATCTGTACCCCTACTTATCTGCCACTGATCTCAGACTACTTTAGAGCTATCAAACTTGTGGGTTTCTGAGTAAATTGCTACCAAAATAAACAACAAAGTAAAAACACTCTCATTCTTCTCACACCAGATTGTTTCTCGTGAAGACAAAAGCTGTTTTAAATAAATAATAATAATAAAAAAAGAAGATTCTCCTTAGTTTTAACCACAGTGTTTTTTTGTAGTTTTGCAAAACGTGCCGCTCCAAACAAACGTACAAGAGCATTCTGACTAGCACACATGTATACTAGATTTATGCTGATGCTATGAAATAACTGTTGTGCACATCTTGACTACTGCAGTAGCTTCTGCTTTCCATTTTTATCTAAACCAGAAACTTTTCAATATTGCTCTTCAGGTAGCAGAAAATCTAGTTTATGAGTGGTTCTAACAGACAGTTTTTATGTTGAGTGATCATGAAGGAATTTCTCAACCTTCTCTGCCCATGAGCAGACATATCCAGTGTGAAAACTCTTATTGCTAATGGAAACTAGCAGCAACCTTAAGATTTGATATGAAGATCGGTAAATTTATCCCATTCTTGCACGAATCTAATTATACTGGCACTCGATTCTGCTTAAGATAGCGTTTTATTTTACCGCGCAGTTCCTGAGATGCTTTCCTACGTTAATAGCACCCCCTTGTGTTGGTTTATAAGTACTACACGAACCAGCCACAAGTAAAACCTAAGCCCTTGATTTTGCCGATCATTAGAGATTCTGCATCCAATTCCAAGCAGCGAATAGCCTAATCCTTCTGAAACAGGCTCTCACTGTGCTGGGTCACTGTTCAGCTGACACACCGAAGGTATCAATGTCACATCTGAATCGCTAAGATTGCCCTAAGAAGAAAACTCCTGGCAAGAGCTGATATTCAAAGTGATCAGGTCAGCGATAAGACAAGGAAAACCAGGTAGCTTTAAAATTCAGCAAAATATATTTGGGAGTTCTACAAGTCACATGTCCTCTGACTAAGGCAAAATCATCACAGCTGTGCTGTGGAAACTCAGCTGCTTCTTTTAACTTCTTTCTCTCCTGAGCCCAGATATACTCAATGAGCTTGTGTAGGAAAACAGGCTGCAGCAGTGGGAAAGCTGCACTCACACTGCACCTTTTTGCAGACAAGCAGGGCCAGACTACAGCTGGTCCTACTTTCAGGTCCAGAAATGATTGTCTGGTGTTTCCGACAGGAAGACTGGTTCCATGGTACCACGACTGACCGAGCTCAGTCTGTAACTGCTGAAGCAGAAGAGAAGCTGTTTTCCAGGTGGACTGCCTTGTTTTATAAGTACTTCTGAAAACAAATCCCCTGGAGAGGGCTTGGAAGACTGCTTTTGCCAAGCTCATGCAGCCATAAAGAGAAAAATACAAGAAGTCTGTCCAAACACTGAACTAGAAGGCTTTCCTTTTCTTCTTTTTCCCACCTGCCACCTTATTCCTGACACCAATAGCTTCTTCTGTGTCATCATCATCATTCCGAGATCGCTTCTTCTCTCCCTGCTCCCGCAGCTCCTGCAATGTAATCAAGAGATTGACCAAGAGTTCTGGCACCTGAAGAAACTCAGACTACAACAGTAAGTAAAGTGACAAAGAGCCAGCACCCACCATACGAGCAATTCTTTGAGCCTCAGCCACACGCTCTGTCAGCATCATAACTTCTTCTTCTTGCATAGGGAATGCTGGCAGCTTCTTGCCAATCAGGTGTTCAATGCGCTGGAACAGCTCTACATCATACCTAAGACAAGACACCAGCTTGAATCAGCCCTCCCAAGAGGACTTCAGCTGTCACAACTTCTTATGAACAGGAATTGTTCTCTTGTGCTTATGGTCTGACAAGCAACTCTTAACTGCATCTGAATGTTACTATAGTTCAGGACAGCTTCAAGGAGTTATTCATCTCATCTCTGCTTAGAAATATTTGACAAATACTTTTTTTAGACAAACACTTCCCCATTTATCAAATAAAACCCACTTAAGCTGCATTATACAGTATATAAATGTATGTATAGTATACAATCAAATTATAAACAGTTAGTTCTGCTCATTACATACTCGCTTCTAAAACTTAACCAGACTTTTCTCCCTCCCTACCCTGGGCTTTGAATTCTCACCTCTTTAGCTAAATAAATGCAACTGGAACCTCAAAATGAAAAGCAGTATTTTCTCCTCACCCAGGATGAGGTCAGATGTTTTCTGCTCTTAAACACAGCTGGGAAGAATAAGTCTGCCATATTTTAACACTTACTGTGTAACAAAGGTGATAGATTTGCCAGATCTCCCAGCTCGAGCTGTTCTCCCAACACGATGAATGTAATCCTGAAAACAATTTTCCTGATCAGCAACAACATATGTGCAAATAACACAGAACAGAAGCTATGGGAAATTACCCCATGTAATTCTTAGGAAAGAACAGGAAAATAGTGAGAAAATACAGTTTGGATTAAACACTCAGGACCATGAGCAGCATTAATATATGAGAAGATGCTAGCTTGTAAAGGCCTATCATTGGTTTTAACATTTGAAGAATTCTCTTTAGAAAGAGAACAACCACTTTCAATTATTCAAGGATACAGGACAAAAGCTGTGATACATATGACTTTGTTAATGAACTATTTCCACTTCCTTGGAAAGCTAATATGTCAAGTGAGCCAATGCCTCCATTTTCACTTTTGGGATCTAGTGCTCTACATAGTCTGTCTTCCAGACAAACTCTCTGGTAGGCTGATTTAAATTCGGCAAGCACAGAGGAAGGGATGATGAATGAGAGTAATTTGGAAGCATCCAATTCATTATGCATCTTCTGTTTATGTTTCTAGGCTGTTTTCCAGGTTTTATACTGCATTATGGAAATTAAAATATTCCCTTCTCCACACAGGATCTGTGGAGAAAGGAAGCATCACGAGAAAGGATGTGTTCTGCAACATGGTTAGAGGAGACAAGACAAGACGGGGTGGGGAGCACAAAAACTGTAACAACCAGTTGAAACTGTAAAATATTTTACAGTTACAACAGTTTTTACAGTTACAACTGTAAACCCCCATTATTTTAACTTTTGTCCTTTTACAATGTCAAAAGCAGCATCTTCAAAAGCAGCATCTTCAAAAGAACTCCCATACTTTCTCCTGTTCACAATGTGTTGTATCTTTGATCATTATAAGGAACAATAACAATTCCTGAACTGCATGTTAACAGGTATGCTTTTATAGGAAACCAGGCCAGGAAACAAAGTCACACCCCTAAGATAACACTATATTTTCCATAGAGAGTTAGTGACTCACTTTTTTCCAGTTTGCTGTACTTTTGTGATATGAAGGTAAAACACATTAAAGCCATTTTTCTTGATCAAATCCTCACTGAACGTAACAGGAGAATTTTTACCTTTTTGCTTTTTTAAACATGGATTAAAAAATGTGAAGCCAGACCTGGATCACAGGAAGGGAGGTGACTACCTGAAACTAGTAATATGTCAAAACTGTTTTCAAAGTCTAGAAGTTCTTTAATGTAATACAATGAAGTACATACTCCAAGCAGAAATACAAAGACATAGAACATTCCTCACTTCCTCTCTTCACTTCTGGAATCAGTTCTACAATCCAGATGAGGCCACCCAATCAAAGTGAGATACCAACTCAATTGCAGAGGTTGAACTCCATCTTTTAATCTACAGAACTGTGAACTACACTTCCAGTCAGCAGAACAGAGAAAAGGTATCTTTGTTCCTTTATCTAGCTTCAAGATGCCTCTTGGTGACCAGAAGCTCTCAGCTGGCTTACCTTAGAGTGCGTGGGAATATCAAAGTTTATCACCACATCTACATGTGGGATGTCCAGACCCCTGCTTGCAACATCAGTAGCCAGCAGAATAGAACGTGCCTTTGCCTTGAATTTGTTTAGAGAGCCCAAGCGTTTATTCTGGAAGAGATGAGGACAAAAAGGGAATGAGAGAATAATGGTCATTCTGGTTAATACGCTCTTGTTGAAACAGTGGTACAGAACAGCTGGGGGACAAACTACCCAAAAAACCCCATAACAACAACAAAAAAAACCCTCACTTCTCCGATTTCTTTTTGAACTATTACAGAATCAGTGGTAGCATTCACATTAGTTACACTTTTAGGGATCAGTCCAGTCCAACTAGGTGTGAAATACCCCTTCTGCAAGGCAGTTGTGCTGCAGTTTGGTGCAGCTCACTTCCCAAGTAACAGGTATCCTGTTTACTCCATTCTGTGGGGTATGCCCATACCTGACTCATCTGCCCATGAAGAGGAATGGCAGTGAACCCCAGGTTGCGGAGCAGTAGAGCAGTCCTCTGAGTATTGTTACATGTACTACAGAATATCATGAAAGAGTTTCCAGCTAGCTCATTCAAGATATAAACCAGGTAGCTGTCCTGTAAAGAAACAGAGAGAAGAGAAAATTATTGGGGGGAGGGGGGGGAAGAAGAAAGGAAGAAAAGAGATAATTACAGATGCTACATCGAAGAATACGCACAAGCCAGGCAGGATCACAGAAGATATTGGGCAGATGTGGGAACAGCAAGACAAGGCCAGAAGTGGTGTTACCTTGAATTTGGAAGGGATGAAAATGTAGTACTGCTGTAGTTTTTCAACTGTCTGATATTTGGAAGAAACAGCACATTTAACAGGATTCTTCAGAGCAGCACGCTGGAGTTTTTGAACCTGGAAAGATCAATGAGAGATCTTGTCAGAAACCGGTATCATATGCTTTAGTCATATAGCCTGATGGAAGGAGAATTAAAACTCTGCTCTCACCTTCTTTGTCATGGTAGCAGAAAACAGTAGCGTCTTCCTGTCTCGAGGAATCACTTTTAATATCTTATCCACCTGTAAAAATAGAAAGGAAATAGAAAAGCTGAATAAAACAGCAATCAAGACATAAGCCTCCTCAAATATAATGATCATCCAAATAAAGAGTAACGCCTGCGTGCAACTCAGACTCACAGCAGGGAATTTCCCCTCTGCTAAAGAAAAGGTGTAGACTGATTGCTTGTTGACATTGTGAACTCCAGAAGTCCATTAGCAGTGGAAATCTCATGCAATACTCCTGCGGGAACATGCAGGTGGCATGTTCAACAGTAACTGCATCCATGTCAGCTGTTCCAGAAAAAACAGCAGATTTCAGAAACAAAATGCCTCCTATTGTCTTGCCAGTGCTCTGCAGAACTCTTTTAAGTTCTCCTCCCACCCCAACTTCTGTGCAGCTATTAGATCTTAGTTACAATTTTCTATTAATTTCTACTGAACAGCTCAGTGTTTACTATGTGACTGTCTGAAGTGACTTCAAAGGGACTCATCTAGTGTTCCAAGCTTTTCTTTTAGCAGATTCCCACCTCCGTCTCAAAATCCATGTTAAGGATCCGGTCAGCCTCATCCATCACTAGGAACTTCAGCGCTCGTAAGTTGAAGCCCTTTGTGTTCTCCAGATGATCAACCAGACGGCCAGGGGTTGCTACCAACAAAATAATGAGAGCAAGTTCAGATGAAAAGATCCAAAGAGTCATTACCGACAGAAATGGATTCTTCGCACAAGAGAAGTAAAGGCAGACTGCTTTGTGGGAAGGACTTTTTCAAAGGAAATCTTCAGAACGTTTTGAAATAAGACTAATGAAGTCAGACTCTCTGAAGTATGTCCTCCTTCCCTCTCTCCCCCTCAAGAAAATGCAAAACAGAAGAGACTGTAGCAAGCTATACTGAGAAGGATGAGACCAGCATTTTGAATACTTTAGGAGAATGAAGAAACAAGCCAAAGGCAGTTTAGCAGGAATGCTTTGGAATGAACTTGTAGTAGCATGGCTACTGATGTATACTTTAGAAACACGAACAAGGCAGTACCAAGAGCTCAGGACAAAACCAAATGAAGGATGCACTCTCACTTCTTCAAATGAACAAAACCTTTGGCACTCACTTACCTGGACAATTACAGTTTGATAATATTCATACTTAGTAGCCCCAGCACATAAACTTACCAATTATAACATGTGGTTTCTTGGCTAAAGCCAGAGATTGAGACATGGTGTCAATTCCACCCACAATAACCGCTGCAGGACAAATAAAATACAGTGAAACACTCAGTGTAGCACCTGGCATCAGTTTCCTCCTCCTCCCTGCCACTCACAATAACTCTGTACAAATGAAAGGCTACTTATCTTTATGAGAACTCACTTTATTTTAGCACACCTGACCTTTCCAGGCATCCAAAGTCCTTACTGGCCCCAAGTATTTTATTTTCACAGTTGAAGAGCTATAGACAGAATCTTTACCTTGCACCTTTACTCAGCTGTAAAAATAGAGGAGTTCTAAAAATACCCACAAAGTTTTTATGTTTGTTTAGAGTATGTAAGCCACCAATACACAGTCTGAAAGAAATATTAAACTACATCACATATACAGCAGAGCTCTACACAATTTCACTGGACGCAAACTTACTATTGAGAAGATTCTCTTCTACTTCCACCTTTAACTGTTTGGGCATAACATGCAGAAGAGCTGCAGACTACTCCATGAGGAAAAACCATGCAGTTTTTCTTTCCCAAAACTAATACCAAATATCTGTCTTCCAGCAACCCAAACTTTTCCACCTTTTGTTCAACCCACCATACAAATCCTTTCTACTTTTTCCTTTGTAATCTAGAACTGACAAACTTCAGTCTTCAGGAAAACTGTTCTAATATCACAATGCTACTTACCACTGTGGACACCAATAGACGATCCAAGAGCTTCAAACTGCTCAGAGATTTGGAAAGCCAGCTCCCTTGTTGGTGTAAGGACAAGAGCAAATAATCGCTGAGGTGTTTCCAGCAGTGCTTGAAGAATTGGCAAAGCAAAAGCTCCTGTTTTTCCAGAGCCAGTTTCTGCCAGTCCAATGACATCTCTGCCTACAAGGATCAGCAAGGAGGGCAAAAACTGTTACAAATCTAGACCAGAGAAAGTAGCCTTTAAAGCATGAGAATTTTTAAGGATGGGGTGAAAAGTGTGTAAAAGACACATAAAACGTACAGAAGAGCAAAGGGCCAAACCAAAGTATTTCAGAATATCTCTGCAGCATTTTTAGAGTGACTGCATTTGTATGACAATTACAGTCCTGACTCTTTCCATTCCCTAGTTAAACTGCTGCAAATATAGACATTTTCATACAAAATTTAGGTTCAAAACACACTTTATTATTTCTCAAATCTGCCTGTCAATTTACAGCCTATTGCTTCTGATATATATATAATATATATATTCTATACCAACTGTTGGCTGTTTACAGGCTTACAAGGAAACAGACTCCAGTGTTTGAGTCTTGGGTTATACCAACTACAAGAAAAAAAGCACTACCAAACTCATATTTCACAAGCCATAATCAATTCTGTCCCATTGCTTCATGGTCTGCAGCAGGAAGGATTACAGCAGCAAGTCCTTTGCTCAAAAACAGTGCAGACAAAGGCATTGAATTCACAAGTAGAATCCATTCTAACCTCCTACTCTCCTACAGCTGAGAAGAACATGCTGCCAATAGGCGTTAAACTGGAAACAACCTCTCAGGAATGCAATCTCACCTGTGTTTTTTCAAGAGAATCTTGCATGTGGTGCAAAAAAGTCTGACAACAGTTAAGTACTTGGACAGAGTTGACGTTGAAAGGTTTATTCCCACTCTGTCATTACACTGTTCTGTTCCCGCTTCGGAGTGTTTTATTTTTGCTTTAACCAAATAAACAAAGAAAAAAACCCAAACACAACAACTAACAAAACAGGCAAACAAAAAAAACATAAAGCAAACAAACAAAAACAACACACAAACCCAAATATTCTAGAAGCAGAAATGCCTGAGGAATTCAGTAATTTATTTTCCTGTAATTTCAGGATGGTTATAGAAAGTCACTATGGTTTGGTTATTACTTACTCCAGAAATGTATTTCAAAGCACTGACTGCTCAGAGCAAAGCAGATTATACCAGCTGTGTAATAAGCCAAGGCACCTTTAATTTCACACACACACTGTAGTTCTCTACCAGAAGAGGCACAGTCCTAAATCTACCAGAAGTTTCCTCTCTATGCTCAAGTATTTTGGAAAGAAGATGGTCAATGGAGATTAGCAGCTCAAATGATTGACAAGAATTCTATTTAACATGAAGTGTCAGAGCTATGCAACAGCACTGAACACTCAAGAACACATGTCAGAACCTATCTGAAAGTTTGCAATTGCAGTCAGTGTTATAGGAGAAATTGCTACTCCCAACTGCATCTGGGAGGACACAAGAATGAACACAAGCACTACTTCAAGGCAGAGATCTTGAGTGATGAAGAAGTGAGAACACTCTCATCCCTGCCAATTACTTCTCACTCAACAAAATTCATTCGCATATTACTCCTGAGACATTCCCAGATTCGCGATCAAAGAAGCATACTACTCACCTTGAAGTGCCACTGGAATAGCCTCAATTTGGATCTTTGTTGGCATCTTCCATCCTAACTGGTCACAAGCTTCACACAGGACATCTGTCACCCCCTGAACATTAGTGAAAAGAGAAAAGGCAAGAAGATATTACCAAGGAGACCTAAATTAAATCACACAGTTAAGTTATATACATGCTACAACAGAGCCAAGCTTGTCTATAGCAGGGACAAACCTCATCAGGCCCTCAATGCAATTACATGAAAGGGCAGGCTGCTCACAATGATCCCCCCCTTCCATCAGTAACGTCATAGATTGGTTCAAAACCGTTTGATGTGACTGCAAGCAGAAAGAAACTTGCCAGTTTTGCTTAGTTTACAAAAGGAACTTTCTACACACGCCCCTGCTGTCTCTCCTCCCCTCCAAGGGTACCCCACGAGCATGGAAAACAGGAAATGCCCGGGCAAGTTATCAGAACTGAAAGAAACCCCAGCAACCAGCTGAGGAGCACAGACCGGACCAGCCACGCCAACCTCCCGGGAGCAGAGACCTGACCTCCCCACACCTCCCCATGCCCAATCGCAGCACCACGCCCGCGGAACAACGCAGCGATAGCGCCGCACGTGTCTGCTCCCTGCGCACCGGCACCTCCGTCGGGCCTGGCGTCGCCTGCAGCCCGGATCCATGCCGGCCTCACCAGGTCCTTGAAGCTCCGCGGCTCTTCCACTGCCACCTCCTGCTCCCCCGCTGCCTCCGGCTCCACCGCCTCCCCTCCACCGTCTCCTGCCGCCATTTCGGGCCGCGGCGCTCTGAGGTGGCGCAAAGCACTCTGGGAGTCGTAGTCCCTTCGGGGGTGTTATGGGATTTGTAGTTCCACCTGAATCCTTTATTAATCTTTCTTTTCTGCTTTTTTTTAAAAAAAAAACACAAACAAACAAACAAACAGCACACCAAAAAAACCCCAAGGAAACAAAAACCTGGGTGAGAAAAAGCACAGTGCTTTAGCTGTGGAAGTTCTATCATTGCCTCCAGCATACAGCTAGTCAATCAAAAGCCTCTGAGCTGTCAAAGTGACAAAGTGAAAGAAGGAAAAAGAGCTAAAAGGGGAGACATTATCAGGGGATTGGGTGCTTTCTCATTCGGAACTGTGGAGTTCAGAGGAAAGTTTAAACATCTGCAAAGCAGGAAAAGAGGGACAGAACCTCAATAAGATGTTTATATGTACAAGGGAAGATGAAAGGATAAAATCATAGGAAAGGGAACCTTTCTGAAAAGTTCTTCTACAGTACATTTGGTTGACTAGCTCTGGTTAATGGCAGTGTTGTAACTCTGACTCCAACATCACAACCTTTCTTGCTCAACTTTCCAGAGAAAGACCAGTTGACCACTAGAAGTGTCAAAGATTTAAGGCCATTTCTAAGTTTCAAAATTGTGTTGTGGCCCTCGGAAGCGAGGCCCTACATATGAGCAAAAAAACCAAATGTTATTACAGACAACAGCCAAGGTACAGGGATATGCTGCTCAAGTTTTTCCACCCATGCAGTCCTAACTGGAACTCCATTTGCCATTGATTTTTTAGAAGAGAAAGTGTGATGTTAGTTCGGATTGCATGATTGCTGTAAGAAATGGATGAATATAAAGAATTTAGGCAAGAGCCTCCATTTATTTGAATTTATATTCAAATATACTCGAATCCACATTTTAAACTCATTTTTTGAGCATTGTAAGAAGTCCAGCACTTTTTGCTCACATTTGTCCATAACAATCTGTAGGATAGCATAAGTTTTCACACAAAATGCAACCTTTAACACCTTAAACTGGTAAAGCACTTATTGTGAAGCAAATTTCAAGGAAGGAATTTTGTAACTTGATAGCTTTTCACAAGCACCTTTTGTAGAAAAATCGTGAAAAAAGGAAAAAACAAAACAAAACAAAACAAAGCTCTAAAGGCTAAGGGAAAAATCAAGACCAAATGATACATAGCAAGTCAAGATTCAGCACACTTTTATTTCATAACTATGCAGCAGTGTTTGGGCTCACTACCAAGTGGCTGAAGTTTTATAAAATAGCTCTACTATTTTATAACTTCTCTTATAGATTCTGCTCATAATGTTGACATGTAAGCTTACATTCTGTAAGCTTATTGCCTTGATCTCATATTTTACATTCCCCCATCTCTTGGTATGTAGAGTGTGAGGGCTATGCAGAGCATACTTTTGCTTTCATGTCTTTAACCTACTAGTCTAGAAACAGACTTTAACAGAATTAAAAACTTTCAAGTAGGAACTTTATAAGACACTAAACTACTATCATCTTCCTATACTTGCGTTGGTAGACATCAGCATTATGTGCCATAAATTGAGGAGGCTTAATTCCAGGGACACAAGCTAATTATAATGTCAGCTGTAGCATAAATCTGTGATTATGTAAGAGTTTAAAATCTTATTTATTATTTTCCTCACCTTTCCAAATTTAGGCCTTATGGTTTAGGAAAAGAAGGAATGCACTACAAGGGCCAAGAAAATGTCCATAAGTAGTTTTTATTTATTTATTTATTTATTGGAATCTACATCATGTTTGTGTTGTGGTTTGGGTTTTTTTATATATTATCAGAAATATTATATCTATTTAAAAATATTTGAAGAATAGTACTGTTTCCACTTACTTTAATAACTGTTCCAGAATCACACTACGTGCAAAAATCATTATCATTTAATACATGCCAGAGCATTCTGAATTCACATTTGCTTGTAAGGATGTAGAAAACAAGAATGATATCTAAATATTCACTATATTCACTATATATATTAGAACTTACTATTTAATATATCTAATGGGTTTTCAATGATTGTATGAGTTTCTTCCCTTAAGTACTTAAAAACCAAAACACCAACTAAGAATTATAGTTTGGTGATCAGAATGCAAGTTTAAGCAAACACCATTACATTTTATGTAAATTTTAAAAAAAAAGATGTTAAACTTGTATGCAAATTGGGATTTTTTGTTTTGCTCTTTCCTCTAGAAACCAGGTGCAATCAAAACACAGATACTTGTACAGGGTAATGTTAGCCAAATCTGAAACTATAGAGAGCCATATACAACGAATATCCATGCAGGAAAACCATTTGTGTGAGAACAAGCTAAAATTTACAAAATGTCAAGCTCATGACTTGATGCTCCATAACTTTAGGTTCCTGCAAAGAAGTCAGGTGCTCAGGGAGCAGTAACAAGTCTCAAGCTGTGCAGGAATTTAAAGAACTATTAAACCTGCTCCATAATGCAAGAGACCACTTAAGTAGTCCCTAAATTGATCGAAGGGCAGAGTAACTGCTCTCAGTGAGAAATCTTGCATCTCCTGAGAAAGTCTATTATCTCCTGCCCGCTGCAAAGTCAGGAGTTTTCTATAGAAATGGCAAAAGATTAAATTTGCCAAATGTCTCACAATACTTATTCTAGACATCTGCCCTGAAATCTCTCTTGGAGGAATCCATCCTTTTTTGTTGACCATGGAGGGTGTCTAGACAAAACTCTCCCTGGTAAACATTAGATTTGTGAATACACAGCTGTAAACTTATCAAGCTCTGTCTGCCCATAGATCTAAGCTCTTAGAGAGACACTGTTGAAGTCTTTTTCCAGTAATGTGATACAGTAAGAACTATTCATTCATTTGATAGGTGAGTGGGTCTGTGTTTTGATACCTAGCAGCTGATAAGCCAGCTGCTTTCCTGTGTCTAGAAAAGGAAAACTTCCTTTTCCCAGCTAATTCTAGTTCTGTTACTGATGGATACACTGACAGCATCTAATAATGAAGTGGTTTCTTCTGTGGCACAAGTTTTGCTTCTGCTTTGCAGTATTTATTATACAAATCCCCAGTGTGCATATTTGCAGATTTTGTCTTTTATGCATTTTGTTGGTACACTTAACACTTTTGATTTATTATTTTCAACTTTGATATAGTCTAACTATTGAATAAATCAGATTTTTTTCTCTGATTTGAATGTTATTTTGAACCAAAATTTTGCCTGCAATGAATGTTCATTCTTCGAATCACAAAAGGAAACATATTTCTTCTATCCATTGTCATGTGCTTTTTTTTTTCTGCATGAAGCCTTTTTTTTTTGATTCCTTTCTTTTACAGCAGAAATGAACACTTGATAAATTAACACTTGTATTGCAGGCAATCTCAAGACAAGAAACATAACAAACGGTTATGATTAGGCTTTTGGGATCAAGAGTTGATAAATGAAATTACTTCAGTTTATTTTTAATATTTATGAAGAAGCAATCTGTTTGTTTGAATGCATACAGTGTAGCAAAAATTAACAAAATGTGAGAGTCATTTGGAACCTAAATTACTAGCCATAATTACAGTGGGACTTTGCATTCACACAAAAGGACTAGGAGACCGCAGAGCAGCCCATGGGGCCTTTTATCCTTAGCTAAGTGCTAATGTGTTATCTCACTGCTGAGTTTTACAGTTATTGAATGCATGTTAGCTCAAGGTCTAGAATACTGTTCTCACATGTACTAGTCTTTTGCAAGAAGGATTCTGTCTTTTCTTTTACACAGATATTTTATGACAGAATTTATTATTTTTATTCACAAATATAACTTCAATTTTTTAGGCAATATTTACACACCATTATAGACTTCCTAGGACAGCAGCAATCAAAAAGAGATGTAAAAAATCCCAAAACATAAAAGCACCAGTTTTTTACATTCAACTGATTATAAATGAACAAACTATGAAATCATCTTGAGCATGTGTGTAGATTTTCTTGTGTACGTATAATTAATAGCACACATATACCATTATGATTAGAATATATGTGAAACATTCTAAAATGTATGCCTTTGTTTTCTCCAGTGGGTTGGCAGGAGAAGGAAGGATGAATGCTCTGGTGGGGGGAAGAAACAGGGTATAGGTATAAACTATGGTTTAGTAATAGAAGTGCAGATAACATAATAAGAAAGATTGATTATTTAACTGAAGATTTGCTATGACTTACTATAGCTTCTAGAGGTCATGTTTCTGCACTGTCATTTGAGATGACTTCCCAAGCACTCAGTAGTCATTATAAAAAATTCTTACACTGCATTTGGGCTACTTAGTGTTCTGGGTTAGATGCCCCTGTAACATCAAGCTATATATCACTGGAAATGACACTGACTGTTATTCAGAAGAAAAAAAAAAATTAAAAAAATGGCTAAACCAAAAAAAACAATCAACAAAAAAAAAATCCTTTCATTGGAATACAATGGTTCATTACAATACAGGTATTCTTACCTTGTTACTTTCCCTTCTAGCAAAGCTTGGAAAAATGTTATAGACACAACAAAAAACTAGAGTGACCACTTTTAACATTACAAAGCTGCTTTGTCTATGAAGTCATATAGGTTTAAGGCCCCCCAAGTGCTGTAGGACAGACGGAAGAGTAACAAATGCTTAAATAATAAAGTGCTTAGATATAAAATGCCTGAAAAATGAAAAGAAGTGAACAGAGAGGAAATTTTGAGGCTGTGTTTGTGTTCAGTATTCCTAATATAACTAAGAGTAATTTCTTCTGTCCTTACCTTCTCTGTGCTTTACACAGCTTGCAAATTTCCATGAAATATGTTTGGTATGGAAAGGGCTATCAGGAGCAATTCTCAGATTAAGTTAATTATCTTTCACATTCCTGGATTTTTCCTGAAATTAGGAAAGGGGGTAACCTAATGCTATTTTGATAACATTTTTTTAACTGTTACTTAAATATGGTCATTTTAAACTTCATCTTATTTAGAGTCTTCCAGGAAACCAAATTCACCAGATCATTTGAGTGGGGTTTTTTTTGTACCTCTTTTGTTTTTCCTGCACAGACAGAAAGAATACTCTGAGGAAACAAATGTCATTGTTTATCTCCATCTTCCATGGAGACCAAAGCAATATCTTTTATCATAACTTCTAATATTATACTTCCTTTAGCTGTTTATTGTATCGTTACACAGTAGAAGCTCTGAGTATCATCAAAACTTGACAACCTTCATTAGATTATAACAGCACAAGGATATAGGTTACATTCTCTAGTTATTTTTAGAGTTGCTTGACTTGCTGAAAGTACCTCATTCATACATCCAGCATGGGATTTATCTGATCTGAAGCAGGGATCTGCAATACAGATGTCTATGCCTGAGCCAGCCATGTATACTCCCTTTATAGCCAATGGATAGAAACAAGCATTTCTAGAATGCAGCTTACTGCCTCTTAATATAGATTCCCAAACCAGGTCAGATGAATCACACTTTAAAAACTGCTATACCTCTCTGTTTTCTGTTAAGCATCCTGGTGATTGGTTAAGATATAGATAAATGATAAGCATTCTTCTCTTTCCAAACCTGCTTTCCAAACCTGCCAAAGCTTGTTTGTCTTATTCTTTCCAAGAAAATAACCTATGGATATTATTTTTTTAACATTATTTTTTAATAGCTTTTGTTTTAGCTTTCCTTTCCACGTCTGTGTGAGTTAACTACATTTAATTTGTTGACTGTTTAAGACTGGTCATTGTGTTAGCTCCAGAGTTGGTACAGGGGAAGAAAGAGTTTCAATAGGCAATTTTGTTGCCTAATTAAAGACATAAATGGGTATAAATCAATGTGAGTTTAAAAAAGTTCTTTGTCTCGACCTCTCCTGAGATTGCTCCTTTCTGTGATATAGTGGCTTCCATACATCCTTTCAAAAATTCCTTTCAAAGTTTGCTTTGAAAAGGGAGAAAAAGAAATTACATCATGATGATATCATCTTTTTTAAAAATAGTCTAGTGGTTAGGTACATAGCTGGTTAGACTGGATGAGCTCTTTGAAAATCTTAATATTAAAAAGAAATATTAGGTTATTCTGAAACAGACAGATATCCCTACTTGCTAGAAGAAAACAGCAGCAAACAGGTAGAGCTGTTTCTTGCACATAAGCCTATTCTAATTCCTGGCACATGTGATTGAGGAGCCAAAAAGGAAGGGGTTGCGCTGGGACCTGATACAAACAAGGAAGAACTGCTTGGGATGTGCAAGTCAGAGACAGCTTTGATTGCAGTGGTGGAGTTCAAGATCCTAAGAGGGAGTAGAGCAAAAAAGCAAGACTGCAGTCCTGGCTGTCAGGAGTGCAGACTTTGGTCTGTCTCTTCAGGGACCTGATTGGAAGAATTGCATAGGATATAGCCTGAGAGAGATGAGTGGTGCAGGAGAGCTGGTTGATGTTCAAGTATCACTTCCTCAAGAAAGAGTCACACTGACAGACAGGAAATAAAGCAAAGGCCGAATGTGGATTTCATGGAAGGAAGTCCTTTGCTTTTGTGGCCAGAGGGACCCTTGAGAAAACATACAAACATGTGGAGGTTATACAGCAATCAAACAGAGCTTTTCAGTTGCTTCTTTAGACTCACCAAGCCCCACTTCAGCTCCCATTTTTTTTGGATCTAACCCACAAAACTTTCTTCAAAGCCTGAAAATGAAAGAAAATCTTTGAGTACAGTTGTCTCATTAAGCACCAAGCTGCCAGGGTTTAAGTTCAGAAATATTAGTCTGATGTTCTTTCATCTGCATAAATACATTTTTACAGGACATTTGGCCTTTTTCATTCCCCCAGTTTTCTAATAAAGATTGAACTTCACAGGAACAGAGAAAGGCAGAGAGTCTGATTGAGAGAAAAGAATAACACTGGAAGAGTAACTCTTTTTCTATAAAGTGAATCTCTCTGACTCAGATTGTTATATATATATACGATATCAAGAGCCAAATGATTGACATTACAAAAAGAGAAAAAGACAGTAACACCTCCAGAATACCATACCATTCACTTGCTATTTTAAATTATATGAACATTCTTGATTTAGTTTAGCAATATACTTAGATTTAAAAGATGTGCGCTGAAAATGACCAGAAGTCATAGGTTATATTTTACATTGCATTTCCCTCTCTCTGATTAAAAATATGTTTTCCATTACTATTATAGCCAGGCATTTTAAGTTGGGCAGAAAACCAGACAAGAACCACTGGGAACTATTCTTTGGATCTTAGCCTTTTCCTAAAAAAAAAAATCTTCAGTGAAACATGTATCCATCAATGCAATTCTTTTGCAGTCCTAATCATCCCCCTAGTGCTACACTATGATGGTGCATTTATTTGGTAGGCAGCTGGATAATTTTGGTGTACTTGCTCAAAACCCAAATCTTGAAGGTTTTTGTTTTCACTTCTTTTAAAATTGTAACTTAAAGAACTGAAACAAATTTAGTTCCCCAATCCTATTTCTTTGTTTTTCTTTCTCTTTTTGTGGAACAGGATTTACTTGCCCAATGACAGTAGTACAGCTAAACATAAAGTTTAAGCAGTTCAAAATTGCACTCATAGGTTAGCTGTGAGGAAAAAAATGAGGTTGAAGAAAGAATGAGCATTTTTAGTGGACTTGGTTTTAACCTCTTTTATATAGTAGCTATGGATTTTTTTTAAAGAATGAAGGCACCTAAAACTGACTCTTTCAAATATAATGAACATAATTAAACCAGACTATGTCTTAAGAGAAGAAAGCGTATCAGCATTCATAAATGCATGATTTACTTGGTGGATTGCTGCTGGCTGGCAGCCAGGAACCCCCACAGCTGCTCGTTCTCTTCCTTCTGGCTCTGCCCCCAGCTCCGCATGATGGGGAGAAAGTAAGAAGCAGAGAAGCAAAAACGCTCATGGTCAAGACAAAGACAGGGAAATCACTTACATATTACTGTCACAGGCAAAACAAACTGATCTTGGGGAATTTGACTTAATTTACTGCCATTAACATCAATATTTAGTCACTGATTCAAGTAATGGAAACGAAGACAAACACTTAAAACATTTAGGGAATGTAGCACTGCAGGCTACACTCAGTCCCTTTGTTGAGGTGAAAGGTGTTGCAGGAGATTGAGTCAGAGTGTGATAGTTTCTTTCTGTTGCTCATCATTTTTCATCCTATGTTGCACTGCTCCTCCCTTCTTACTTTTTCCCTCTGCTCTGGAATGAGTCCTCCAAAGACTGTAGTTCCTTTGGGGATTATCCATGGGCCATTGTCCCTTTTGGGGTGTTACCAGTTCTACTGTGGATCACCTCCTGCTGCTATGGCTGCACTGTTTTTTTTCCTTGGTGTTTTCTCTCCTTTCCTAAATATGTTTTCATAGAGGTGCCATTAATTTGGCAGATGGGCTCAGCTGTGTCCTGTGTTATGTCCACTGAAACTGACTGAAAGCAGCTGTGAAGGTAAATGCCCACTCAGTAACTATTGAATAACATGCTCAGACTTTAAGAGACATGAGTTAAGGGTACAGAAAATGATGAAATAAGTAAGAGAAGGGAGAAGGGGTAGAAAGGATATGAGAGAACAAGAATGGTGAATCCATAAAAAATTTCAAATTGGAGGTGAGCTGTTGCAATTATTCAAAATCTAACATGAAGAACCTATTTACAAAGGAGCTGACCTGTATTGCTTCAGCGAAATGCTTCAGAGTAGTGTTAAAGTAACTCCATAGAAAGATGCTTTAGGCCATGAGATGTTGAAATTGGCAGTTTTTCTATGGTGCAGGGAAGAATGCCTGCAGAATTTTCTTGTGTAGTGTCCATTTCAGGGCCTATGAGTGAACAGAAAAACATGGGCCACAGGTACTGTGCATTGCTGCCTTTGACTTGGAAGTCCCAGTTCTCTCATTCATGGCATCACAAACACTTAAAAGTCTTTTCATCAACATGGAAAAATGTAAAGAATGTCCATTCACTGAATATTTATTGTCTGGCTCGGAAGTGAGGCCGAAACATGGTGGGTTTGCTTCATTTTGGTTTGTCAGGGAAACAAAAATGTCTACAGGATTTTGTTCCTTGCAAAAATTAAGTTTCTGATTTGCTATTTTATAATATGGTTGATTGCTTCTTCATTCAGATTTCACCAAGCATAATACTCCCTCACTAGCTAAATCTAATTCCAAATGCCATGTGCTAAACCAAGCCTTGCTCAACAATCAGTAAATTGTGATGCAAACATCAAAGGATATGTTCCTACACTTAGTTTCCCTGATGCCTCTCAGTTGCGTAGATGCTGTCATTATATGTAGTGGGGATCTAATTGAACCAGTGCATACTGGCGGAAAATTACAGTCCTGATGATAGTGAAAATGAGAGCTGATATGATTTTGCAGTAGTACCAGCACTATCCAAATCTCATAATGTTAGAGGAAGGTAATTGTCAGGGTTGATGGAGGATGCTCAAATGTATATTGAAGCCCCTTTAACTTTGCATGTTTGATATCTACTCTTAAAATGGAACTTTTATATTAGGGACCTCTCAAAATTGCTGCTGCATTACATGTAGATAAATTTTTTTTCTTCAGTGTCATTGACAATCACCACAATAGGTCACTGAGCACTCAAAACGTTAGCAGATATTTTTCCAAATCTGAGGATACTTCCAAATTGTATTATCATGCCTTTTGTGTTTTCAGACTTGTGCTTCCATAGCTTTCTAGAAATACAGCAAGAAGAGATTTTTTTTTTCAGATTATTTAATTTATCACATTTCTTACTTTGCCTAGTGACATATCTAAAATAAACGTATAAATGCCTCCAAACATTTTGAAATCCTTAAATTTTACATTGAAATAATCCCTAAACTGGTAGTTCAGCAAACATTTTCAAAACTTCAGTGAGAAAATAAACCAAGTTATATACCTCTGCTCTTCCTGGTAGATTTAGTATCTGAGCTTATTCAAAGAGAGAAATTCTGCAGAATAATAACAAAACAGTGTGTAGTCCCTATATCTGAAACATTTTTCGAATATATTGAATTAAGCTTTGGGGTAGGTTTGTTACAACTCTCTGGTGGCATAAGGAGTGGCATAAATGTCCAAGGTTAAATGTGAATGGAGACAGGAAATAGTAGCCAATGGTATAAGCTTTTGTGCAGGACCAAAAGCAGAGATGAAATTGAGAGAGAAAAAATACCCCAAATCACCAGCATTACAAGGTTCTTTGTAAGTAAGAATGAGAAGTCTTGGGAGTGTCAAGGTCCATATATATTAATTTACAGAAGGCTTTATAATACAAGTTTTATGATCTATAAACATTGCTAAGCTTAACTCCTGATCCTTTCAAAAGGAACTAATTGTATATATGGTTGCCTAAATTCTTGTGCATCATGGCCAAAGGGTTTCTGAGGTAGATACCCAGAACTAAATACTGAATACTGGCTACTGATCAGCCTTCCAGTATCTGAAGGGGGCCTATAAAGATGCTGGGGAGGGCCTTTTCATTAGGGGCTGTAGTGATAGTACAAGGGGTAATGGGTTAAAATGTAAACAGGGGAAGTTTAGATTGGATATAAGAAGGAAGTTTTTTGCTGTAAGGGTGCTGGAGCACTGAAATGGGTTGCCCAAGGAAGTTGTGAATGCTCCATCCCTGGCGGTGTTCAAGGCCAGGTTGCACAGAGCCTTGGGTGACATTGTTTAGTGTGAGGTGTCCCTGCCCATGGCAGGGGGGTTGGAACTATGTGATCTTAAGGTCCTTTTCTACCCTAACTGTTCTATTATTCTAAGATTAGTTGTGTTTCTATAGTAGTCTGAGGAATTGAGTAACTCAAACATCAGTCTGAGTATTAAATAGTTTGTTCATCGCCAAGACACTGTGTCTGTGTGTTAAGACACAGTCCTAGTGGATCCTCAATGACTGTCAAGCTTTCTTCCTGTTTCCCTGATAACAACAGTTCAGGTTTTCAGGCCTCATTTCAGGCCAGCATTAGCCCCATGTTGCTTAGCAGTACCTGCAAATAGGCAAAATGACTTTGATACTTCCCCCACAAAAAGAAGTTAGTAATGGTTTAAAAAATAATCTAATTTGGAAAGAAAAGGCTCAGCTGCCATTCCATCAGGTATGTGGTACTGGGGGCAAAGGAGGATCATTTCCCATCAGTGCAGATGTCACTTGCCATTTACTTCAATATTTGCAGGTATTTTGGTAGGGTGTGCGAGGGGAATGGAGGTCTCTGATAGAAGGGTATTTTACGCATGGTAAAGTCTGAAGGACTGCTCTGAGCATGTCATTCTGAGCTTCCCATAGACTCTCAGCCTCCGCTGCACTTGGCTGAATACATTCAATTTGGGCTCATTTCAGCAGCTAAATATCACAGCCTCGCAAACATTGGGTACCAGTAGCACAAGTGAAGGAGCTATGACAAAACCAGGCAACACACTGCAGAAGCTGAACTAGTTGCTGATAGAAGCGGGGAAGACAGCAGGGTAATTTTGACCCTTCCCTTCTAAACATGTCTTTCAGAATTACCTGTTAATAACTTCTGATATCATTAAAGTGGTAAAAGAATAACAAAACAAAACACAAGCAGAGGAAAGGCAGAAAGTTAGAGCAAGCTGAGACATCCTGAGGTTGAGGGTATTTTTTCTGTGATTCTATGATTTTTGGATAGTGATGGATGAGTACCCCTATAGTACTTCAGCTGTTGCAATTTTAGATGCTGGGTCAGTACTGAACATAAGAAATGGATGTGACGTGCAGGGAGCATCAGTACATCACACAGATGGGAGAAGAGACCATGATTTTGCCTGCCTCTCCCCAGGTATCTAGCTTGTAGGTGCCCTGGCCACGCTTCCAGGAGGCCAGTGGCACTTTTCAAGGCTCTTTTCTGGTTCCAGGCTCATGGCCTCAGGCTGGGAGGCCTTTCTCTGTCAGTATTTCTTCAACAGGCAATTTGTTCTGTTTTGTAATTTTACCCTTTTAACCAGGCTGCCTTGTTGGGCGCTCACATCAAGGCTGGTTTTTTGTCTTTTTCTCCATTGCATTTGCCTGCCGGGTCTGAGTCTCTCTCTGTTTGGCTTATGGCTTCCCCCTTTTGCTTATCATCCTGTTTGACAAGGTCCTGAATGGGATAAACTTACTGAAACAAACATGATTGACACATATCCTTATCAGCCAGTGGGACTGACTCCCATCACTGCCCCCCATATCAGTTGTTGATTAGATTTGGGTCTCTGTGCCCTCTTGCTTGTGGCTTCCTCCTTTTCCTATAATCCCCTTTTGCATGAGGAAGGTCCTTGACCAGGCACCCTTCAGGGAGCAGATGCTTTCTCCTTCATTATACGCTTACAGTAATGATAACGAGGATCTTGCTGAGCAATGAGGAACATGTTACCAGACAGCAAAGGGAACATGCCCACTGTAACACCCAACATATTCTGTACTAGTAGCAGGACTTTGAACTTGACACAAAACTTCACCAGAAGCCAGCACAGAGACTTTAAAATGGGAACATTATGTTGAAACAACTGAGTGCTCAAAAGACTGTGAGCTGCTGCATCCTGTATCAGCTGCATTCAGGAGATAACACAGTTGGTAACTCCTGCAAACAAAGAATTGCAATAATCTAGCCCTGAGAAGTCAAGCCAACTCAAAATCCTCCCTCTTAGGAAGCGACACAGCCTGCTGATATTTCACAGGCAGCACAAAGATGGCCTAGTAGTACAATGCACACGTATCTGTTGATCAGTCTGACAACAATAAGAAAGCTTAACTCTGGGAGATGGATTTAAAAGCGCAAGATGAGGTGATTCCAGGATAGCAGTCACATTCAGCAAATGTCTCCTACACGAGCCTTATTCAACAGGGGTGGCTATGTACAAGGACTGACTTTCTTCTCTTACATCTCCTCACAACTTGGCCTAGTACAGTTGCTGGTGTCCCCCTTGCCCTGTCCTGGGTTTGTGTCTCTGCTGTTTGTTTCTTTTCTGATTTTGTTTTTTTTTAACAGAAAGCTCAAACATGCCATACTCTGGGACCCCGTCATGCAAGATACCCATTATGACTGAAGGTAAATCTAAACACAAACTGGTAAGGCATCTGCAGCTGTAATCATCAAACAAACCAGATTTAACTCACAGTACTGAATAATGCCAGTATAGCAAAAAAAGTGAAGATACACACTCACCACTGTTTTCCTACAGTTACCTGTCAGCAGTTATAATAGTGAACATGGAGTTGGACAGGGCACAGTGAAGGAGGGGTTAAAACACCCTCACTGCATGAAAAACTGGAGCCCCAGATCTGTCCCCACCTCCCACAAGCGCCTGTGTCCATCCCCATTGTGAGCAACACGGGATGGCTTCTCTCCACACTCCCTTCTCGAGAAAATCCTGTTTCTGTGGTGTAAGGCACTGTTAATTCAGTCTATAGAAACAGCAGAAAGCCTGAACCACTGCAGATAACAGAGCAATGTACCGCAAGGGTAAAAAGGCACCTGCTGCCTCTGCGCTAATCAACATTGCAAATCTATCCCATGCCTCCAATTAATTTCCAGCTGAAAAACCAATCATTTTTCAGGCACTTGATACAAACCACACACAGAAATCAGGCATAGCTTTGATTGATGATATTTTTTCTGATCAAAATGGTTGTTTAAGACAGTTTCAAATTTGACAAAATAAACTCACTTCAGTAAACTCCAATTTTTTTGTTGACAAAACTGGAAATCATTCCCTTGGCAATTCCTGTGCCAGGTACCACAGAGATCCCACCTGACCTTGTGTTTAAATATCATCCCATTACAGTCAGACCTAGGGAATGCCTCCACTGCAGTCACCAAGGTGATTATATGGCACAGAAATGTTAATGTTAACTGAACAAGCAGGATTATAGCGAATTGTGCAGTTGATGGGTCACTTTATTAATAAAGCACAGTCAGGTAGGTATAGTGTAGCATAGCTGTGCAGTTCTGCTTCTCCTTCCTTCTCCCCTCAACTCAATCAAATCAAGCTTGATCCAGTCTTGGAGCTAGCTCTGTCAGTCCCGTGGCAGCTGCAGAGGGCTCAGAGAGCTCATTTAGCCTCATCACTAGAAAATACTTGAGGCAAAAAGCTCCTCATTCTTCATTCATCGCCAGGAGAGAGCAGGCACAGAACTATTCATCTGGAATTGCCCTAAAAACGTGTGTCCATTCCCTGAGAAAAGCCATAATCTCAGCAAACCACAAGGCAGCACAAAGCACATGCAGCTGGCATGTTCAGTCTGTTATCAGCTGGCTCTAGATGTGGTGCTCATGTGCTCAGAGCTCTTGCAGGTGGTTCTCTCAAGGAGCCAGCCTGTGACCTTAAGTCATCATTCAAGGTCTCCTGAGCACATCTGCTGGGCACTTAGTTGGGCTTTTTTAGTGCTCTATTTGGACTTGAGCTCTCCTGCCTTCCCACTGATCACCTGGCAAGAAGGGGAACACAAGCATGAGAATGGGATGCTGCTGCTGCCACCCTGAGATGCACTCCTGATCCTCTCTGTGAGGCTAGGGGGAGCTTAGGAGTCCCTTTGGAGCAAGGCGTTAGAGGAGAGAGAACTCTCCTCCCTTACCTGCTGAAGGACACCTAACTGACAGTCGTTAAGTGCCAGTCGCCTTCCCCAGCTGAGGAGCTGTCTGCAGCCCAATACAACAGTCACACACAGAGTTCACACTTTGATAAGGGCACACACCCCTCTGCCACACTCTTCAGAGGCAATCCAAAGTAATTGCAAAGCTGTCTGCCATGAAAGCAGGTGATAAATTGTGAAAGACCTTTGTGGGTTTAGGAGGCTGTCTGTGGTGGTACAGGAGGAATTCATGTAGTTTCTCCAAGATGAATAATCTCAAAATAGATTTGCTTAGCACTAATGAGAAAGTACTGGTATTCAATTGCATGTGGTTTCCATGCATGCCAAAAAGACATGCACTCTCATTAATCTGCTTTAACTGTGAGCCGTCTTTCTTTCACTTTTAATATTCTCAAGCCCAGGGAGTGCCAAGGGAATACAGGACAGACTGACTACAGTGGAGTTATTTCCTCAGAAATCGTGCTCATCTGTCTGTCAGGAATTCTTGAAACAACTGCAATAAACCCTCAATTTTCAATATGGTTCACAAGTTCAGAGACAGAAAAATCAGTGCTTGGACAGCTGGGGTTGCAGTAGTTACCCATGATGTCAGGGTATACATGTTTCCGTAAAAGGAAATCAAATGGGAAACTGCATTGGAAAAACAGTGATCAAATATGGTGAGAAGGCAAAGAATAATTGCTGGAGAGCAGAGGAAGATGGGTCAATAGAAATGGATATGGAAGGGTCAGGAGGTAAATATGAGCTCTCTGCCTGATTTCTTATTGTTCTACATTATATCCGAATATATGGGACTATATTTGCCAACACCATACATGTAAAGTAAGAGCACCCAAACAGTGCAACGTAGGCTGCTGTGTTAACTCTCAAAAATCCAGGTAGCCCAAATCCTCACAGAATTCTTGGTTATAAACACAGAAAATAAGACATGACTCCAGGGGAGCTACAGATTGCTTTGGATGGCTCTGCTGCCTGTAGAACACTGGCTGGGAATCAATGGCATGGGCTGAATGCTTCCCTCAGTCTCAGGAGAAAAACATATGAGGTATATGAGAAGGAATGGCTGCTGCACCACATACGTGTTTCTCAGCTGTAGTTGTGGCCCCGCTGAAGCTGGAGTGTCAAACCCCACACTTAATGTTAACATAGGAAAACATACGCAAGAAAACACACGCAAGAAAACACAGACGGAAATTACCTTAAGGCAAATAGATAATGCATGGGCATTGACACCTGTGCATGCTAAGAGATGCAGCTGAGTCAGAAACAACTTCAGGAGCTGCTGTAGGCTCGAGGCTGGAGAGTGAAGAATGAAGAGGAAGCACAAAGGTCATCTGGAGCTGAGAAAAACAGCAGAAAGAGGATAGTAAAAGCCTATGATGGAAACTGGGAAATCTCAGTGGGATTTGTATGTGTCCGCATATGGCCAATTTTCTATGGTCCCACTAGAGCCAATGGTGGATTAGTCAGTGTAGTCAGTGGCAATTAATTAATGTAGAGAGGTAATAAATCAGGTAAGAAGTAAGCTTCTACTTCAGGATAGGATGAATCATGATACTGGCTTTATTGACTAGGTTAGTATTGACTAAAGGGACTCTGGGATCATTTGCTGAGGTGTAGATGCCTACAGTGTGCACAACTGCATGAATTCAGCTGAGTAGCCCTAAAGCAAAGAACAAGGAAGTCAGTGACAGCAGCGAATTCTGGGCATTACATACAGCAGCATTCCAGGAAATAAACGTGATTTCCTGGATCAGTGAAAGTCAAGTACACTCCTTCAGGTTCCCAGGAAATGTTTTCTGGGTCTTTCTGAAGGCAACAGCATCAGTCAACATAGTGGTGAAAAGATCTTTTGAGAGAGTCTCTCCATGAGCAGCTGACAGTTTCAATTTACAACTCACTACACTTGCTTATGCAGACAGTGTTTATAGGTAGGCAGGGTTTTCTGATGCTCTTGGAGGCCCTTTATGGGGTTAAGTATGTTGAGTTGGTCTTGAGATGTTCTGCTTACCAGCGGGAACTCCAGGCTAACCGATGCTGTGTTCTGGACTGGCCAGCACAGACCATTTTTCTGTGTTGAGGCATCACTTGGCTGTTCTGCCTGGATCTGGTAACCTCTCTTCTTAGCTAATTCCATAATTACACAATTTTGAACACTTAATATTGACCAAAACTCTGGTCTTACAGCTTCAGGGATCTCTTGAACATGCCCCGTTGATGACTGCACTATAAGGTTTCTTAGAAACGAAAGGTTGTCTTACAGTGGAGCAGCTTGGCATATGGGAATAGAGAGAGATGCAAGACCATCAGACCTTCTAAGAGATCTTCGAAGCACAGAGGGGAAAACAGGTTCAGGCATTCACATACTGGTAACATACATGCTCAAGATCTGAGCTTAGGCCCCTTCCTTCCTCACATCAGAATATTTCTGCTAGTGATGCTGGCTTTCTTCAGCCCTGAGCTAGAAATGGAGCTAACAGTTCAGTGTTTTAAGGATGGTCATGGAGCTCGGACTTTCATCAGGTAATAAGTCACAGCTAACACCATGGCGATATCTGGTTAACCACTAACCCAAATACACACTAAGGACGGATGGTGATCAGAGGAACTCAGACAGCCCACCCCATGGGAATCAGCCACTCTGAAGCCCATCACAGGTGAATGATTAAGCAGTTGCTCCTGCTGCAGAACCCACAGAAGAATGTCACTCCACAGTGCTATTTAAACCAAGGGGGACTGTTGATAAAAGGACTTACTATGGGACATGGGAGTGCATTAGATCTGATGGTCCTTAACATATGCCAACACAAATGCATCTCCACAAGAGCCTTCACTGTGCAGAGGTCGTTTTTGCAGGGCACAGTTGCATATTTGGCTGCCAGAGATTAATTAGGGATTGTCTAGGTTAGCCTGAAGCTGATGCAGAAGAGCTTGGTGAAGAAAAACTACATAAAAACCTACATCTCTACATAGGAGAGATGGGAATCCTGTGTAGGTGTCCAGAAAAGGTAGGAGAGCTTGTTTTCTGTGTGTGCATATAGACTTGACCCTGTATTTAGACTTTTCTATGTTGAGGATATGGGGCTTCGATGTAATGTAGCAAATGTGGGTCATATGAAGAGGCAAAAAGGGGAAAAGAGGAAGTACTGAGCACTAACCATGGGGTGGAAGGCTGCAGGCAGGTCTGCCTAGCAGTTTTCTCTGGGTGGGATCTGCGCTATTATATATGGCATGCACATAGAAAGCTGTCAGAGGAAGGTCTCTCCACCGTGTACAGACACACTGCCAACATCCACCCCCTGCACAGCTCGTTCATCTGCACACGAATCAATGCTTGCACTTTGCCTACAGATAGCTCACATCCATCACGGCAGTGACAGTACCTGGGGCATCAATAGCCCATGGAAAAAACAAAGGCAACTAGATAGTACACAAAATAAAACATAAATTATGAGAAATGCAGAATGGATTGGTTGGGGCTAATATAGAGATGGCTTAAGTGCTACTCTGTTTTTTGATTCCTTTCAGATACAGAAAGAAATAAAAATGTATTATGCACATACAGAAATACACTATGCATATATTAAATTGCTATATAGAACTTGCTGCATGGTGCAGATAGATAGGGCACAACTCCAGAAGAATGACAGATGGGGACTTATTTATTACATTCTAAGAACAACAAAACAATTCTTGCAATTCCTTTTGCGTGCCATGGATTTTAGTGGGAGCTCGAGCCAGTTTAGCTCAATAATTGCCAACCCTCTCAAAAGCATTTACTGTGGATCTCAAGAGAAGTCTCCTTTGTGCCTCAGATGCCCATTTGCTGTGAGAGGAGCTGGCAATGAGAGATGCCCATGGTAGGGGGGTTGGAACTAGGTGATCTTAAGGTCTTTTCAAACCCAAACCACTTAATGATCCTATGATTCTGTTAAGGAAGCTGTTTGATATTCACAGCCAGAACGATGGCTTGAGCATAGCTTGTGGATATGTTGAGGATGGCCTTCATATGCAGTGCTGACTCACCAAGGAGTTCCAGGCGGTTGGTTGCCTGGAATGAATGCCAGGTACCTGAAAGCTGGTATGCTGCTGGTAAACTGGTAGATTTCTAGTGAAAACAGGAGTTTGACACCAAAGTGAAAGATGCCAAGTGCAAGGTCGTACACCTGGGTCGGAGCAATCCCAGGCACAGCTACAGGTTGGGCAGAGAAGAGATTCAGAGCAGCCCTGCAGAAAA
>JANHGB010048367.1:36030-58367 GCA_026283785.1 Coracopsis vasa
GGATGGTTTCGTTGCTGCCGTCGGTCCTGGACGATGGGAAGGGCCGTACCGTGACATCAAAGCGCTACTATGGTGGTAGTGTCGCTGTGAGGTACAGGTGGCCTCATTTCTTTGAGGTCAGAAGGCGTTTTCTGTATATCGAGTTTTTCAGAGTGCAGCTCTCTTTGAGAAGTGATACTAAGCTCTGTCATTTTTTCCTTTCCTGATGTAAAGGAGCCGGTGTGGGCCCGGTTGCTGTGTCTGTGGGAACATCCCATGTCTGCACAAGGTTATTAAGCAGCATACTTGAGGAGGCCTTTCTTCTGAAAGTGTCCAAGGCTTGTTTTCTTTAAACTTAATTAGGTTCACACTTCTGCAAGGGGGGTTGTGTGGTGAGTGCTATGCTCTGCTAAGTTGGAAACTGGGGAGGGAATTTTCCCTTAACTCCAGGGAAGAGGGAGTTATGGAGCTATAGCCACCTGTACTGGGATTCGAGCACACTGAATTGGCTGTCTGAAACCTGCCTGCTTGGCATTAACTGCAAATGGGTGAGCTTTTGGCCTGCAGCTCAGCATTAACATTGCTTAGACAGTGTGTGTGACGGGTGTTCTGTAGTCATTAATCCTACAATTGTGAAAATACAAACCCAAATGAGCTTGCCAGGCACAAAAATACAATATATAAACCTACATATATAATACATATAAAGAGTAGGTAAACTTCAGAAGTGCTGGTATGAAACATTTTGAAGTACTAGTGAAGAAAAAAAAATGAAAAAGAATTGTCATTGTTCCACCTTGTTTTCCTGCTTACAGTAACAGCCAATGTGCAACTTTGCCAGAAATACATAAAATAAGCTGAACTATGACGACTCAGTATGAAATGACACTCCCCTACCTCTCTTCATTGCTGCTGTTGTAATTCAGAGCCTCTGCAAGTGCCCAGTGAAATGGTAAAAACGGTGATGGATTTAGTGCCCTTTGGTATGCATGGTAAGTGCAACTTATCATGTCATGATGCTAGTTCCTGAGCTCATTGGTTTCCATCTGGTCTGAGTGTGGCCTTTTTGATCTGTAGTCCCAGTGCTGGTAGCAGCAGGGCAACCTTGCATCTAGGTGAGCCTCCTTTGATTTAGGCAAAAGAGTGCTAACACACCCAAGAGCTTGGGCTTCAAAAGGACAGCAGAGTCAACTGCAAAATGGAGCTTGTGACTGCATTTCTGAGGAGGCCTCCCTCTCTCCTGCTGGTTGGGGAGCCCAGCCGAGTGTGCTCTTAGTGGAAATGCTGACATACCTGAGCATCTGTCACTGGACTTCAAGCGTGCCATTTCCTTTGCTCCCAGAACAATGAGGAAAGTGAGAGGAAGTCTGAACAAATGCTCTGTGTGACAGGGAAAGGAGAGGAAGCCTGAAACAATTCACTGGGCAGCAGTGGAAATGAAACTGCTGCATCCCACTGTGCTCAGGAGAAATTATTTTAAAATAATAAATAAAAAAGAAACACCCAGTGTAGATGACCATACGTTTCAAAAAATTACAGCCATCTGCGTTATGAGCTTGCTATATATCATTAATGCTAAAGGTTAAGCCTGGCCAGCACTGAGACATGAACCCTTGTAGGGTCACTGGAATGTCTCAGGAAATGGAGTCAGGGATGTGACAGGAAGTCTCTGCTTGTGATTCTTTGTTGAACTCATTGCCCATATAAAATGGTAGGTGCTGTTTTGGTGGGTAACAGGGTGGAACAATTCTATTCTGGTGAAATTCCAGTTTGGGTAATTCCCTTTTGTCAGTAGATGTGTTTGAATAAAAGTTCCCTCCTGTCCTAAACTGATTGTTTTTTGATCAAATATATTCCTAGCTGTACTGCATATTACAAGCTGAGTTTTCCCTGGGGAGGAACAGGGTGGGAGCATCCATAGCAGGTCTATTTTAGTGCAGGTATAATGTAAACTATTTTAGAAGGAATGCGTAATAAGACAAGATAGACAGTGTGTATAGTAGGTCACCAGTAAACAGTAAATGGTGCTGTCTACCCACTGGGGTGCTCAGAGAGTGTCTATTGGTGTATCCTGACTCCCTGACTGTACTTGAGCTCATTTGTCATAGACACCTTTTATTGTGCTTTCAAAACATACTACGTGACTTTGTGTTAAATTCATGTTTGCACTTCTACTTCACCATTGAATCATTCCTCCCTGCAGCAGCTTCAATAAAAAGGGAGTAAAAAGCTGCTTATCAAAGACACTTCTCCCAAATGTTGCTTGTGACTCTAAAGGAGTCACAATATTGGAACTAATCCGATACTAATACTGAGGTAGGTGCACCCTGTCCCAGCCCAGGTCACTTGCTTCTGATGCTTTCTCAGTACCAGCTGTGGCACTCATCTGACCCACCAGTGTGCTGTTTCAGAGAGCAAAGTATTAAGAAATTAATCTTATCCCCCAAAATGGTAGTTTTCTGGCAGCACAGCTCCCAGAGCTACCTCCCCAGGGTATCACATGAGATCCAGTGCTGACTGCATGGGAGGAGGTAAGATGTCATGCCTGGGGCTGGGTGAGGAGGATCCAAACACCTCCTGCTCTGTCTGCTAGCTGCTAGATCAACTGTAGCTGGGGCGTGAGGACATAGACATAGATTCACAGGACCGCCTGACTTAGAAGATGTCCAAGAGCACTGGATAGGTTTTGGTGCAAAGCCACACATCTCCCCTGTCCTGTGTAGATCTTCCAGCCTGGGGATCCTACTCTCTGCCTGAGCCTTCCTTTGCACTCCTAGCAAACAAATCCAGAGAGGGAAATGGCTGAGATCTGGCCAATGGAGTGTTGCACCTTAGGCTCAATTGCACTCACACAACAGCACTGCACAACAACCCAAATCCAGACTTTGAGTGAAGGGTTAGCCTAGGGAAAAACAGAACAGAAGCAGGGTTTTTTGCTTCTGTGTGGATGAGACTCAAAGCAAAGTATCTGATTTGTCCCAACCTGCTGAAACAGTGGTTATGATTGCAGTGCAGGACTGTACTGAGCAGGACAAACCAGCCCTAATGAAGCTCAAAGATGTCAAATTAAAATCCTTCTGCCAGCCAGATTTTTCTTTTCAGAGATGTTGCTGTTCCTATGTCATTCCCTGTGTGTGGATGTGTGGACAGAAATGCATTTCCAGAAAACTGGGGAGGAGGTAGGAAAAGAATATATTACATAATTTTCTCTGTGATGATGAAACCAGCCATCTCATAAGCATTGTAAAGCCGTTGTACTTCGTACATTGTAAAGTCAACTGATCTGGTGGAATTAGCTGGTGATACGCTGGAGCACCAAGAAAAATGTTACATCATGTCTGCCTTTGCATAGGGTGCAGTTCACACTTATGTGCTCACACATATGCACCACAGTGTTTGCATGTCAGACACCAACATCCACAGTGTACATGGGTTAACGTGCACACCAAGATACGCATTCACACAGACAAAACCATGTACACTCATACGCCAATGCCAGCTGTGTAGCATGGAGCTGGGGACCTCACTTTTCATTCTCGCCTTCTGAACACATCCAGCTGCTCATACCGATTCCTGGCTCCAGTGCTGGAACATGAAATTGAGCAGAGTGAGCCAGAGGGCAGGAATGTGGTCACGTGCAGGTGGGCAGAGAGACACTGACACAAAAGTGCTTCATATTAATTTAATTGAACCAACAGTATAGTTGTTCATTTTGGCAGACATGGGCATTACAAGCATCTGAGTCACACTCTGAGGAACCAAGGCTTTTGTTCTTCTTATGTGAAAAAACAAATGTTGATGTCATGAAAGGAAGAGACAAAAAGGACAAGGATTCAAGCTTTGTGAGATGGATTGTTGCCCTTCCCCAGAGTTTGCTCAGTGTTACAGAATTACAGAGTGGGTTTTTCTAATCATTTTGATACATGCATCTGCAGAGAAGTTTCACTTATCCACTGAGGCTACTTGTGCAGGTGGAATTATCCCTGCATTAACTCCTCTAGTTGTCTCAAGCTAGTTTCTGGGATCTCTTCCTTGTACGTCTTCCAGGTACTGAGTGATCCCCATCATCACAGTACTTGAGCACTTTTCAATATTTGTCCCAGAAACATCCTTGTGAGGTAGGGAAGTACTACTATTCCAATTTTCAGACAGAACTGAGGCACTGAAGGGGTCAAAAATCATGAAGGACATATTTAACAGAACAGCCATTTGAAGGAGGGTCCCAGCCCTTCCTCCTGCTTCATAAGTGTTCTGCCACTGAATCATCCTATTCCTATGCACCCCTCTTGAGTATTAGTACCAATATATATTTTGCTAACATGAAGCCTTCCCTGGGACAAGGGAAGTCTTTCCCTGCTGTGAGTATATGTAGCTCTCCATGAGTGCTGCCTCCTCCCTCAGATGAACCACTGTGGGTCTCACAGGCTGCTTGACTGCACAGGGAGCGGCACCTCCACCTCTGAGATGTGCTTCCATCACAGCTGTGCTACAGCTCAGACCAGTAGCACCAACCTACATTTTCCTCCCTGCTGCAAGAAATATAACTGCTTTCTTCCACCAATGCCCTGAGGCAGGCTCTGGTCCCAGGATCACTGACCTGTCCTTCTCCTGTTTTGATTTACAAGATCTGTCATCACTGTTTGACCGTGTTTTACCTATTTTATAGTTACCAGCATTCCAGCCATGCTTTTCTTTTCTATAGGGACTTACCCTCCCTCACAGCCAAAGAACAGGTAACTTGCTCTCACATGCCACAAACTTGCTTTGCCTCTAAGAACAGCGGCTTTCCTTTGGAGCAGAGGCCTCCTTTTTAAAAGAAAAAAAATATATACATCTTTAAATACAATATCAGAACCTTAAAATAATTCTATGTAAATAAATAGAACACAAACATCACAGTTCTCAGCTTGCAGAGGTTTCTTCAAAAGGGATAACAATTTCTGGCCCTGCTATTTCACCTGGGGGTGATGAGCTATCCATACAGTCTGTCATATCTGGAGATGCTTCCTTCAACAGCGTTTCCAAATGTACCTTGGTAACTGGACAGTACTCTATGAGGAATTGGCAGCTGCTGGCTTTTTGAGGGTACCCCAGTCCTTTTACCATTCATAGATTCATAAGTTATTTACAAACCAGGTTCAGTCAGCACCATGACTGCAGGGATTTCATCAGTCTTCTGACACGCCACTTTTTGCTGCCTGAGGGAAGCAGAGCTGGGCAGATGGCTGGGGAAACATGGGTCTGAGGAATAGCCATCTACCCCTGCCTTCAGGCTCTGGGGTCTGCTGCTGTGTACACAACAGTCCATCATAACCTCCAACTTGAATCAGGTGGCTACTGTCAGTTGGTGGTGAGTGTGTGGAAGCTTTAGGTTTCTATCAGAAAGGAGTTTGTGTTCAGATATAGATAAGGCACATGAGAGATGTGTGCATCTGTGTGGATTAACACCACCAATATTACAATAGCAACAGGTAGCAGTGCTAATGGTGACAATTAATAATTGTCTTCAAGCCTGGTTTTAATTATAGGGCAAACACTGTTTCAGCTGGATGGTCTTGGGGTCTCAGCAGTCTTTTTAGCATCCAAGTTGGGTTTCCTCATGTGTGGGGAAAGCTCTGTCCTGGACTCAAGAAGTTCACAGACTTCATCCATCGCTCTGGTGCAGGTCTCGAGGTTGGCAGCCAGCTTCTGGATTTTGGCCTTAAGCACCGCCTGGCTCACTTTTGTGACCTCTTTTGTGTATTCTGGCACAAGGAAGCTGTGAGAGCCGCAGAAGACCATGAAGCAGACAGAGTTGTACAGTGAGATGGAGGCTCTCTTCTCTGACTGGCGCAGTGTGGGGTCCCCCGGGCCCTGCCCTCGGCGGAGGAACTCCAGGCAGCCAAGGATTTCCCTCATCTGTTTCCGACAAGTCGTAGCAATTTCCTGCACCTTCCTCACCTCCCGGGAATTGCAAAGCACTAAGGAGAGATCGGAGGTGATGCTGACAGCCCCCCCAGCTGTGGCCAGACCCAGACCCACAGCTGACGCCAGGAGAGAGGCTCCAAGCGTTGCTGGGCTAAGGGACAGACCCACGATGGCTGTGACAGCTCCCGCAGCGGTCAGGGTGCTCCCGCTGACATTGGCAATCAGGGACCTTTTGCGGAGCTTGCTGAGTTTACGAGCAGCCTTGTGAAGGTGCGCAATTTGGCCACGCAGCCTCCGTCTCTGATCCAGCAATGCGATGTGGAAGTCATGCGTGGGGTCTAGTGTTTGAGGGAAGGCAGCACCGTTTCTCTCCATGGCACCTGTCCAGAAACAGAAAAGGCTGGACTGAGGTTGAGGCATGCTCAGTGTAGATCACCATTTCAGGGATGGCATTCAGCCAGTTTTAACTTTGCTTCAACCAGCTACATGAGAGGTTTGTTGTCTACACACACGTACGCATCCACATACACGTGCACATACGCACATGTTCATTTAATTACCATATTCCACTGTTTTTCTTGTTCCCTAAGAAGACTAAAATATCTTAAAGGTCAGGGATGCTGTTGTTATTACCTCTGTGAAGACACTTCCAACCCTGGGGACATAAATTCCTTTGAGATTAAGTGAGTCAGTGCTCAGAATCGTAATGCTGCCAGAACTAATGTGTTCCCATGATGGTATTCACAGGATCTACAGTGTTCAAGGTCATCTTTCACAAGAAAGGCCAGGCTCCAAGGAGGTGAAAGCCACCCATCCCAGGTTGCTATTTAGGAGGCATTTCCCATTAAACGAGGATAGAGGGAAGCTGCTAAGGGGAGTCAGGGTCTGGCTTTTCCATCTAGGAGGTGAGAAGCTCATTGATGTCTCACATGGGTATTGTGAACATCCTTCCTTTCTTTTTAAGCCTAAGCAACTCTAGGTCTTGCAGCATTTTTTTCCTATTGTAACTTGACATCAGGATCTGGACAAAGATGGGAACCATTGTTCTGTGGTGTTTAGTACAACCAGTGGTGGCGGATCCCTAGTGACAGTGGCAGGGAGACCAATGGACCTTGTTTAAACTATTCATGAAGGTTACATCAGAAAAGTGAGCCCACTTTCCATATGCACTCCCTTGGGAAGGGGGAAAAGGGGAAATACAGGGGCCTACAAATAGAAACAGCTTGAAAACTATTGCAGCTTTCCCTGGCAAGATAGCAGGAGAGTGTCTTCCCTTCTAGAGGATGACTCTTCATGGTTTCAGTACTAGGCAACCTCTGCTCTTTGTCACAAGGGTAGAAAAAAATGTTCCAATAAGCATTTGCAGGTTGCAAATGTGCTTTCCAAAGGAAGCCAGCATCCCTAGCCCTACTTATACATAGGGCAACTGAGGCAAGGGAGGCAAGAGGAGTGTAGCATCACCAGTTTTCTGGTGGGAGCAGAGCTTTTGCGCTTCACAGCATTACACTGTGCACAAGGTTGTGCTGCCTCTGCACCTAGCAAGGTCTAGCTAAGAAGTTGTTTGCAGTTCGTAATGCCCTTATAGCTAAAAGACATCTCTGTAGCAGAAAGATCCTGTCCCAGAGCCAACTAAGCAAAAATATTCAGTGCTGCAGTCACTTTTTCACTTCTAAGTCTTCTGTACTACATGAACTGGAGGTGCCTGGCCCCTCACAAGGGCACACTATATAGTTAACATCCTGGGGGCTTTCATTCTGCTGAATCCCTGTTTCAGAAGGAGAAAACCTCCTACTATAAAGAGTCTTTCCATCCTGAAGTGTGTAAGTAATTCTCACTGCAGGTTTTTCTCCCTTCTACTTGAATGGATGTCCTAATCCATCTCACACAGAATCCTTTAGGACCTCCCGCTGTGTCCTTCAGAACAATGACCCCAGGCTCTCTTGGTATCATTGGACCATTTGAGCCACTTGGTACATTGTGCTTTTCTTAGCTTGAGGCAGTGTCCTCTTATTTTTTACACTATAGTCAGAGATGAAGCTAAAAGAACAAAGATTAACACTTAAGTTAAATAGATATTGGCATTGAAATGAAAAATGAGCATATTATCAATAACTTAAAACCAGATCAATATGATGATCATTAAATATATTGATTCCTGTGGCCTCTTAACAATTTGTTCTTTATATTTTCTCGCTGAGAACAGTCTCAGGTAATAACAGCAGCCATCTCACTGCAGTTAATTGGAGAGTTATTCAATATATAAGATAAACCACACAGTGATGCATGTCTTTTGAATACACTGATTATGTGCCAGCATAAAGGAAAATAAAGCCAAATCCTGCTTCTAGAGAAAAATCTCCCCAATAATAAAGGTATTAATTAGTCCAAAACCTGAAAACGCTTTTCTAATACAGTGCTCAGAGTCTCAAAAAAATACTGGTTCAAACTTACCTTTAGTTTCCAGCTGACCTCCCCAAAGATAAATTTTGATCTGTTTCTGGAGGAGACCAATTTATAGCTCCTGTGGACCAATTGCAGCGATGGGAATGCTTTGCCTCATACTGGGAGTTTGCCATTTCCTGCTCTCCCTTGTGCAGAAGGATGTGACACACTGGAAAGTGACCTCTGGGACAGCGAGCACACATCACGTTCAGGAAACGATCCCTGCGAATGAACATTGTGTGTTCGCTTTTCCTGAAGTATAGAGGGAAAAAAAAATGTCAAAAATCTCAGCCTATTCCTGGTGCTGAGCTAGTGCAGTCATTCCCCCCAGGGAACAGTTGCCTTTCCTTTCCCTGAAATAGCAACTGACTTTCCTCCGTGCTGGAGCTGCCAATTGCATGATGACTGAAGTTCCCCCCCATTCCCCTGCCACATGTCTAGATCCAGTGGACCATCAGCCAGTCAGGTTATTTCATTCAAGGCCAGTGTACTTTTAAAATCCCAACTCTCTGGGACAATTGTGTCTGTGACTGGCTGGAGTACAGCAGTGCTGTGTGAAAGCTGGAGCTGTGCTCCACTCCATAAAAGGGAAGCAGCTCCACAGCAAGACAATTGCTCTGAATTCCTATCCCTTCTCCTAAGTAGTTAAAACCATGCAGTATCTTGCAAAAGGAGGGATTTCCCTATGGTTTTGCTCTGTTTCTTAACCATGGACACCATAGTGGTTGAGAAAAAAAGACATTTGGAAAAAACATAGGTTGTTTCCCTGAGGTGCCTGCCCAGCAATGATCACAATGAAAAGGTCATTGGGATCCCCTCTTCTGCTGCCTGCTTTTGCCTAGAAGTTGTGCTCACATACAGATGTGGCCAGAGGGAGGAAGTGAAGAAGGTGCTAGGGAGGAACAGCCTAAGTGACATTCCTGGCACTGCCTTTCCCACTGAGACAGGACCAGCTTTAATCAAAGACAGGTTCTTTGGATGAGTTCAGGAAAAAAAGATTTTTTTTGGTGGCACTAAATGGTACAGCCCAACTTAGGCTAAAGTGGTATGTGTCCGTATTGACACAGGGCCTGTGGCAGCAGAGTCATCTGTTTTCAGCAGTTGTGTTGAAGATGTGGTATCTACTTTCTTGCTTGGTGGGCTTTTACTCTCCAGAGCTGTTCGGTGACATGGAATCTCTGATTGTGCCCCTTGTGTCCCCCTGGCCTAGCTAAAGCTACCTGGCTATCACTGAGTGGTAAGGCTTCACTGTTGAATGTGTATGATATGTAGCCACGCAATTGCTGGGGCTGACCTTAGGAAAGCTCAAAGATCAAGAGGCAGCAGTCGGGGAGAGAAGGCTGC
Organism: Coracopsis vasa; assembly: GCA_026283785.1. Classification (NCBI taxonomy): domain Eukaryota; kingdom Metazoa; phylum Chordata; class Aves; order Psittaciformes; family Psittacidae; genus Coracopsis; species Coracopsis vasa. Next base: position 45,703 of record JANHGB010048367.1, read on the forward strand.
AATTATTAATTTGAATGGGAGTTTAGTTTTAGATCATCTTAAAATGACTGTGGAACAGTATGTGAAGTGTTTTGTCAGGGTGGACCTGCATGAGCTGGGACATGAATGAATATATAAATAATGTTGAAGAGCTACTTCAACCTGTCACAGACCTGAAAAAAAGAAAGCATTGTTTTGAAGATGCTTAAATAAGCTGTCTGGTCTGTCACACTTCATACACATTGCACGTTAACAGGAAGGTGAGTTTTGACATTGAAGGAAACTATGCTTTAGCCCTTCCTTTTGTTTTAGCAAACATGCTTGAATTGGAGCCCGTGTGCCTTGGCAGAGGTTTACAGTTGATAGACACAAGGGTTCTTTTGCACGTTCCCAAATATAATAGGCTTCTTCTTTATGCAACTGCATCTGCATTAGGACTTGTGCCAGCCAAGATGTCCTTGTTAGGACAATAAGTTTTAGTAAAAATGGAAAAAAATTAAAGAAGAGGAAAAAACAAATTAAATGTCTAGAATGAGCCTGAGAAGATAACACAGTTTTTATTTCTCTTCTTCCTTCCCTGGTGCTCTTCTTTCAACACACTCAGCTGCAAAATGTTGTCAGAAACCCCTGTGATGCTCAGTGCGTGGGTGAGGACATGATTTGAGTGCAGAAGAGACAATCCACTTTTAAAAATAATATTCCCTCATAGAGTTTCCTTCACACTGAAAGACCTGCACTTTCACATAAGACGAGATGCTGGTCTCAGCCTTGGATCGTTTCTCATGGGAATCATCCCTGAGCTCCTTCACCATCTAAAGAAAATGCTTCTCCATAATCCACCCCAATAATGGGGTGTATACCCAGAAAGTAAGGACTTTCCCTAAGGAGCAACAGATGTCAACTTGATTTTAAAACCAAAATGTGATTAGAAGAAGAAACAGTATTTCCTAGGTAGTTTCCTTACAGCAGTACGGTGTTATCTGTTTTGTCTCTACTAACACTCTCACAAGCACCTCTTTGGTGAGAGTGCTGATCTTCTCTCCCAGCAATAATTACAGAGACCCTCTCCAGCAAAAGTGAACAAGTAGGAATGGGAGTAGGATGGGAGAGGAGCCTCTTTTCTGAATACCTACCAGGGACTGAAAGGCTTTCAGTGCCATTAGTGCACCTTCCCAGATGTGAGCACATCTGCCAAGTCACCAAGCAGGACCCAGGAGCCTGCTTGGAGTGAATCTTAGCTACTGGGGATCTCAAGACCTGTGGGGTAGGTCTGACTTTCACTGGGTAATCCTGCAACCTAGCAGAGGCCTCACCATCCTGCCTGCTGTGGATTTTCACCCAGCCCCTCTGCTGCTGCAGCCTCTTCATTCTTGGCCTGTCCAGCGCTTGTACTTGGGGGTGGAAGGAGCACAGCAGGTGTTTTGCAAATACCTTGACCAAAAATGGTCCCTCTGTTCCACCCTTTCCCATCTAGCCACACCCTCTTGAAATGGGCAGAAGCCAGACTCATGCAAAATCTGCCCTGAAGGCATTTTTTGGGAGCAGATGACCAGCAAGGGGAAGGAAGGATGTTTTATTGCCTCAGCTCTCTTCCTTCCAGTGAATTTTGGCAGAAAGGGCTGGTCTTTCTGCTGTTCTCTCCAGCAGAAAGGATATATAGCAGAAACGTTTATTGCGAAGTTGTTTGGAGCTAGTGCAATGTAACATTTGAATGTTAATGTGTAACATTTGGAAATGAGTGTCAAAGATACACTTTGACCAAATAAATTAGTACATTTGAGTAAATTTCCATTCAAATATCATCTTTTTAATGGAATTTCCATCACTCTTGGTACTTTCAACCTTAACTGCTGGATTCTGGGGTCACTTGAATCAATGACAAGTTTTAACTCTTCACAGCCAGATACTCATTCAGATTCAGTGGGAACTTTAGTGGGCCAAAACTAAAACAAATAAAGCAAATTAGTTCAAAAAGGGCTGCATTGGCTTTTAGTAACCTTACCAGTAGATCCAAACTAAAGTTTTGGAAGCATTTCAGAATGAGATAGGACTCAGGTCAGTGGTGTGTGTGTGATTTTAGCTAGGTTTGGAGAAAGCTACAAAGAGTAGGGCAAGGTATAAGAAACTGTAGGATAGAAACACCTCTTCTTACTTCCAATTTAGTAGGATATAAGCCAAGTACATTGACTGTGTCTGTTCCTGCTTTGTAAGCAAGTATTCATATAACAAAACTACCATCCTAAATTGCCTTGTCAAAACCCTGCCGGCAGTGTCTACAGAGACCAAATATTTATTGGGACATGGAGATTGAATTTCTGCAATGGACTTAAACAAACCAGCTTATACTGTCATTTGTCACCTTTAATTTATGTGTTTCAGTGCAGGCTGTATGCCATAAGTCACTCTCTGACACACAAAATCCCAACTTCCCACTTAGCGCGAATGCCTCCAGCCTTGCCTATGGAACAGCTGATGTGACTGAGTGTGGCCATATGCAGGTTCTGCTGAGACCAGTGCTGCTGGAGGATTTTTGTCTGTTCAGTATTTCAACAGTGGCAGCAGTGCCACAACAATCAAGTCTCCTCCCTATACCCTCAAGCACGGTAGAGAACAGAGAATCATTACCCTATTTCCAGAACTGCAAAGAAACCTAATAGCTTGGTGAAAAGTAGAAATTAGATAGCCTGGTTTCTTGTGGCTTTTTTTCTGTGGACTTCTTGATGATTGAGCTCACCTTGCAATATTTCTCTCAAAGAAAACAAGAGTCTGGATTCTTCTCATCTACAAAACTACTTATTTTCATGAAACTTGCAAGAAGTTGGTGTCTTTGAAACCTAGATTGCTTTATCAAATTCTGGCTGAGATCATCTGGGAAGCTAAAAAAGCTACTGGCTGAGAAACCTGCCAACAGTCCTGCTCTGTAACCCTCATTTCTGTAGAGAGCTAGGCTAGAACAGTCCCTGTGTCTTGCAGCCAAAACACAAGGCACAGATGTCCATGGTTTCTTATTGCCCTTTGCCAGTGTGAGTCTTGCAGTGTTTAGCCAATCTTCAGTTTCATATACTGCTTTATGGTCTGCCAGGATGATGTCCATATCATCCAGTGCAGGCGGAGGAGCTGCTGGTGCAGGAGCTTTTGGTGGCCTTTCTGTTCTGCATGTTGGTGAGTCTGGGCAGTGCTCCAGAACTGCAGTCTGAATGGGAAGGAAAAGCAGCTTAGTTGGGAAGTATGGCACCAATAATACGTCTTTACAAAAAAAACCCAACAAAACGAAAACCCAGCTGATGAGCTAGAAAGACTCAGGCGTAAATCCCTCAAACTAGTCTTGGAAACCTTGCAATAACTGATTACTGGATAGATGTAACATTCATTAGCTAGGAAATTAGAATGTCTGGGTTTCCATTAGGCAGCACAGGACAGTGCTTTTACCTGGTGCCCCTATTTGTCCCCTGCCAGGGGGATGGGTTGCTTTCTGAGTTAATGATCTCTAACAGAGACACTTTCAACATCTCTTGCTCCTCAATTCTTGCTTGCAATTGCTCTGATATGGCTGCTGGTGAGGTAAAAAGTCTTGGCTTTGAGGTTACCTAGAAAAACTCTAAACTCGGAGGCTTGAGAGCACCAAGCAACAATTCGCTAATCAGCCACGTTAGAGAGAAGGTCTAGGAAAACGTACTTTTTTCAGGAAAAAGGGATTTATTATCATCCTGTATTTGCATAATGAAAAGTTCCTGATCCCACCTCTGTACTTATCACTGGCCAAGGCCAGAAAACTGTGGTGACTGGGCTCACCCCACATACCTGTGTGCTTTGTTACCAGCTACTAGGGCAGTGGCTGAGCAATGCAATTTCAACTATGCTAAAAAAGCATCACATTGAACCAAGATAAAACCAAAAAACTCGTGTGATGATAAGGGGTCTCAGTGCATTGATATTGTCTGACTTAAATTCTGTAAAGAAAACTTAACTTGGGTTTTTGGTTTTGTTTTGGGTTTTTTTGGGGTTTTTTTGTTGTTTTTGTTTTTGTTTTGTTTTGTTTTTTGAGAGAAAAAGAGTATGGTTTTAGAATTTGTGATTTTATTTAATTAATTCTTCTTTTGCTTCTTCAGATTAACCAACTGTTCTATTGAACATCATTTGCAGCTAGCTAAGAGAGATATTTAGTATTAACAATAATACACAGGCATTTAATTAAAAATTAACTTAGATAAGAGAACTTGTAATCAAGTTTAGGTATTGGAGATACTTGGATAGATTGAGTCTTTATTGCAGGTCTGCATGTTGATTCCATGCCAGTTTTACCAATGATGCTGACTTTGTGTTGGGAATATTCAGCTCAAACCCGTCATATTTCATAAAGGGGGATTTGACTTGTCCTGGGATAATCACAGTCATGTGTCACTGTTGCATTCCTTCATCATCAAAGAAGAGAGTTTATCCTCAGTCCTTAGAGAAACTGGTACTACGTTTGAAGAAGATGAACCAAAAGTTGAGAGGTTTGGACTGTGATGGAAGACCAAATCGTAGACTCCTTTATATTTTTCATGTGTCCTCTCAGCTTTTAAAAACACTTGCAAGACATATTTTTTGAGGGTTTTGGTTTGTTTGGGGTTTTAAATTATTATTATTCATTTCATATTGTAAGGCTTTTACTAGCAGGTTTAAGGTTCAGCAGAAAACACTCCATGTAAGAAATGCACTGTGATAAAAACAAAATGATGAAACTAATTGCATTTGACTAACCCTTCCATCTGGCATGTTTCGTGTAGAAACACGTCAGACACACGAATGGCTGAAGAAGTCCAGGAGAAGTTAAAAACTGTTGCTTTGAACTTCAGACAAGGATGCATCTTGCATCATTTCAGCCCTCTTCTGAAGAGTTCACATGCAGCCAGTTTCTTCACTTTCTGAAGCTCCCTCTAGAGCCCCGAGAAGAAACAGCCATCCCCAAAGGCTGGCTCAGTCCATCGCTTTCAGGCACCTGCTCTATAATGCGTGACTTACTGTAGATAGTGATTCTTTATCTTCCTCCTGCCACATTCAATGTCGCCCAGGGTTGTTAGGTTTATATTCCAATTCGGAATTTCCTGTCCCATCGAGACCGCTCTGGGCCAGAGATGGTCCCTGTAACCCAGTACTTGGTGTCCTGCAGTGCTAGCAGGAGATGCTATTGTGGAAGAGTGCAGGTCACAATGGTACATCCCTGCTTGCCCCCTTCAAAAACAGGCCCCTCTTTCCTGTGGATTTATCTGGTACCTTTTGATCCTGCTGAAGCCAGCTGCCTCCATTGCCTCCTGGAACAGTAAAGTCCAGACTTTCTCAGTTACTCGTGGTATAAAAAAGTATATTTTGTCTGTTTTCAGCCACTTTTTTCATAGAGTGACCCATATGCTAGCCCTGTGAGACCAGGAAAAGAGAAGACGATAGGTTTGGTGATCTTGCACTGTACAGTATCTCATGCTTGTGACAAGTTGTCAGTCACATTTCAGGATTAGTGAGAACATGTACAGAAGAACACAGGGTTTTGTAGAGCTGCACTTCGGAAGGCAAAGAAGGCATGTGATGGATAATATCACTGCATCACAGTCCTAATGGTTTCTTCTAGGTCCAGACAAAGATTCAGTTTTAAATAGCTGAATCTGAGCTGAAAAAACCCAAACCCAACAACAAAACCAACAACCAACCAAACCAATCCTCTCCTCCCCCTCTGCAAAAAAAAAAAACCTACAAATTAACCCACCCCAAACAAACCAAACACAAATGCAACAATTCAAATCATCATTATTTTTGTCAAGCCAGGACTTTATTTTCAGTTCAGGTCTTCCATTCTCAAAATATTATAGCTGCAAGGTGATTCCTCTTGGTAACCCACCAAGGCTAGGAAAAATAATCAGAAACATTCTGTACTATTGCCAGTGTGCTTAGAGAGAGGGAGAAAGGGAAATGGCCTAAAGGACAGATAAATCTTTTTTGTACTTTTTTTAGCATTTACATGAAGGCATAACCTGGTGTGAGGACCTCAGAAATTACTTATTACCCAGACCTGATTGGAAAGAATATCTGTCAGTAATACAAACCTTTTTGAAGGGAAATCTATTAAGAGGAGGTGGTAATCTTGAGAAGGAGCTGAGGGCATCTTTCAAGTACAGTACCAAACCTGTTGGGGGATCTGGCAAGAGCAAGTCACCACTCCTGTGAGGACTGAGAACTTGTCCTTCCAGAAGAAGGGAAGTTGGCCAGCTCAGAGCCAGGATGTGAGCTTGGCATTTCTTCCATGCTCTTAGTTCAGCTGTATACTGTGCCTGTGCTCTGCTGCCTGGTGTCCCTGAAGCAATTTCACAAGATTATAAGGATGGTCAGCAGATGCTTTTGGCCCAGCTGGATTCATCCCACTTCCTGAACCCTCATGAACAACTGATCAGGACATGGGAGGGAGGAAAGGAAACCTGGGAGAGAACGCTTTTCCCTGCATCTGCAGATACACCCTGCATAACTAGCAGAAGCCATAAGGGTAGGGCATGGCTGAGTGACCCTTTGGTTTGCAAACATGTGCAGTTTTAAAAAATGCTATCTAAAAATGTCGTCATTCTGGGAGGTACAAAGTCTTGGAGGGGTAGTGAACTTCGCTGGTAGTGTCTGAAAGATCAGGTAGTGCCTCTTTTTTACCACTCCAAAATCAAAGTAAGCAAACAAAAATAATAATAATAAAAAAAGATATTTCTTTAGCTAATCTTTGATTTTTTTCTAACCCACCTCAGACACAAACAGTAAAGGAAACCTGGCTTTTGAGACAAGATGAGCTTGGCCTAGGACAAAGGTTATAGAGAACAGTAAAGCTGTTTGTATCTCCTCAGGTTGGATGGAGCCAAGATAAACCCTATTGTCACTGAGGACAGCCCACAACAGGTTCTACCTAATAGTTTGCTTCTCACTGGCAGAAGATGCTATTCTGACGGCAGCTGGAAATTGGTGAGATAAGATGAGGAGATTCTCCTCTGAAATACCACCCAAAGCCCCCTATTTTCAAGAAAAATTCTATTAAAAAAACCCCAAACCAACATCCTAAAACCAGCATTTCCTTTGAGCTCCTTGACATTTGGAGCTCTGGGGAAAGGGAAACCCTAAACTCCACCAGGGCAGAATTAGATTACCAAGGACCACTCTTATGACTCATGCTCACATCAGCATCACAGCCCACACAAGTACTGTGTAGAAGAGATGCTTGTGTGGAAGGTAGTTTCCTCTTTATTTCCTCACAGGCTACACATGGCTACATGTTTAATTTAGTTTTTAAGATAGCTTTTCACAGATTGTTTTGTAGCCCATCACCTCACCATATGAGCTCTTCCGTTCACTTTCCCCATCCCATTACTGATTAGATGACACATCCACGTTTCTTGGGAGGAACGGCTCCAGAGAGCAACAACCCTGGAGTAGGATGCCAGACTGAAGTACACCATTTCTATGTGCATACAGGGTCATGGTGCATTGTCCGGACAAGCTCCACACTATATAACAGAACCCTCTTCTACAATGCATGGTCCTTATAGTATCCCTAACAGGGCCCTTTTAGCACCCATCACGTCCCCACTTTGTGCACACATACTAGATCCATCATCCAGCTTTCCAGCCTAACTCCCTGTTTTGAGACACAGGTGGGAAAGAACTGGGGCCAGAGGAATTTCCCAGTACTCTGGGGAAGGACGTGAAGATGACAAACTTCACAGGGTACATGAGTGGCTTCTAGGATAAGCCAGTGAGGACTGTATTGTCACAGTCTACTTCAATACCTGTGTCAAAGAAAGGAAGAAGAAAAGCTTTGGTTGCAATTGCAAGCTCCAGGGGAAGAAGGTGAAACCAGAGTGTTTACTCTCCTGCTGCTGAAAAGTTCCCAGTATGCTGCTTAGGACCAGGGAGGGACACAGATGGTAGTTTCATAACCTGTCTGAGAATAAGGTTTCCGCAGAAGATGGGAACACTTCCGTACTACAGACCACCTGCAAAGAAGGGATGGACTTCATCTGGATCAAAAGAGCTTCAGGCTATGAACACGCAGATGGTTGTAAGTGAGCTTTTTAAGTGAGGTGTGGGGGAAAGCCAACCAGTAGTGACATTTTCCAGGACAGCGTTACAAAGGACAAGACATCGGCATTGAAAGAGAAGGTCAGGGAATCAAATCAGTGCTGTGATTGTCTCAACATTAGGGCTCAAATCCTGGTGAACAAAACAGAACACCGGCACATTTTGCTGGTACACTTTGGCACTTTGGAAGCCTTGAGCTTGTTAAAAATAAGCTCAAAGAAACAGCTGGGAGGATTAGCCCTTGCTTAAACACAGCAAAGTCAGGGAGCTGGATCAGGTTTCAGAAAGCAAATATGTTGCTCTATTTTGTGCCTTTTTAGACAGGTGTCTGAACATGAGCGTCCTTCTTTCAGCTTTAGTGCAGACCAAGTATTGTACCTGAAACACTAAGGGCAGGACTTTCCACGGTGGGTTGTCACAAAGTATCCTGGCAGAAAGCAATCTCTTTCCCCAAAATCTCCTCCTCAGTAGAAGTCTTCTCCTCCTCAGCTTAGTAGACTGTAAGTAGGCACTGGTGATCAGGTTGCCTACTTCTTGTCACTTTTCATACTTCAGGAAGCATATGGTGGCTGACTCATTTTCTGATGTATACTCAAAAATCACACCAGTTTGGATACAGGACCTCTGATTACCAATATGAAGCTACAGACAATTCACACCTTCTTGCTTTTCTGCAGCAATCTCAACAAACTTGGGAGGTGCTGATATGGAGGCAGATAAGAGGTGGAATCTGGTGGTTTGCTCATTGCCTCCTCTGCAGAACCAAATGGTGAATGTGGGTGGCCTCAGTTTCAAATCAGTGCTTGCTCCCTGGGGCTACCCTGTGACCTAGCACACCTTTTGTAATACTGATCTGGCCACGACTTTAAAATCCTTTGTTCTGGGCCTCTTCAAGACTGGAGGGTGAAGCTTTGCCATTTTTAAGTGTATTTCATACTTCTGATTCTAGAGAACTTGATGTGAGGAATATTAATTCAGCCTTCAAGACCACAACATCCTTGTATTTATATTTCTTGGAAAAGGCATCATTAGGCCAACAGAAATTTTTCCCTCAAAAGGCCCATGGGATGAAATTTAGGGTTTTTTCCTGAGTATAGAAGGGATGGGATAGCTGTAATACATGCCAGCAATAAGGAAAGAGATTGCTTCCTGCAGGTAAGTTTTAAAAACCTCTTAGAAGCTGTTCATCAGCTCAAAACTGCCAGAGGAGTTTAATGGAAAAGGAACAAGAGATATGTGTATTCAGGGTCCCCAAAAGAAGCACTTTACATAACACACCCTACATATGTTTACAAAAAAGGTGGCAAAGCAACCCATCAGAAGAATCCCTCTTCCTCCAGGTCTTCTCTGGAGATGTCTGCTTGCCCAGCTTCATGCAGCTCCCCTGTTCTCACAGGTCACTGCTGCCAGCAGCTATTTTTGCACTTACCCCAGGGCAGCCTTCAGCTGCTGGACATCTGTGCCGAACTGCTCCTTTCCTTTGCAGACTCTGCAACCCAGCGTCCTCTAGGAAAAGTGCAGGGAACGTCATCTTTTAGACTCTGCCCTCCTGCAACACAGGGAGAAGGGCCAATCTATTCTCCCTCAAGGATGTTTGTCCACTGATGCTAAGCCACTGTGAGGTCACTGATGGTGGAAGAAGGGAAGAGAGAAGAATCAATTTTGTAAAGTAAAGGAGGAGCAAAGCTACTAATGCAGGATCTTTCCATGGAGGCTGCAGAGCTGACTAAATCTAGTGAGTCCTCTTCTGCAAGCAGGTCTTTTCCCAGACCACAGGTCACAGCACTCAGGAGGTTAACTACATCCAAAAGGCAGCTCATATGTGTCTAGATTAATCAGAGCACAGCTAATATGCTTAGCTGCTGATAGCAAGTAAAGGCAATTATCCTCTCCTTGCCCAGGGTGGACACCTATGGGGAGCAGATGAGCCTCAAGGGCTGTACGCCACCAGAACTTTGAGACCAACTTCTTTAGAGGAAACGAAACTGGCTGAGGCATCACTGTGATGTGAGTACCATGGTTCAGAGCACGAAGGGAAAGGATGGGAACTCCCACCAGTACTTAGTAGAGAGATATATACATGGTCATCCAGATCAAAACTGTGGCTCAGCATTTTCTCCAGATAGCAGCTAAAAGATGGAACTAAGAGCTTTTTCTTCTGGCCCCTTTGAGGCTTTGTGACTGTGCTGGCGCAGGTGGAAATGCTGTTATTTAAAAGGATATTCTAGCAACTGAAGCTGACTGCTATTAGTCCAAAACCTCTTGAGATGTTTCCCTGTGAGGGCCAATGAAGTGAAAGCAGAAGGGTGGTTCAGATCCAACTGACCACTGTAGGTCCTATTCCAAGCCAAACCATTCCCACATTTTTATATGTTTGATGACAAAAGAGTTGGAAATCACAAAACTGAGGTGCAGGAACTGTTGTTCTCAGCTGTCTCGAGCCTAAAGCTGGTGACTACATCCAATATTGATGATTATTTGTAGAAGTGGCAGTAGAGTTTTTTAATAAGTGAAATGCACAGGTCTGTAATCAAACATTTGCATGTAACTTGGCCAAAGTCACTCTTATTGTCCAGATCTAGACAGATGCTGAAGCAGGAGCTTTGAGAACATTTTATAATCCCTGTTACACCAAGGAGGGGCCATGTCAGGGCATAACCTTCCCAGCATCTTCTGGGCCTGTCCTTTCCTAGCATGTCCTGGTCACTCCTCTCACCCTACCCAGGTCCCAGGATCCCATTTCAGCCCCCATGGGGTTTTCAGTCCCTACCCCAGTGATGCAGCAACAGGACTGGTCTGCCTGGCCATGGCCCCTCTGCACTAGGAAGGTGCCTGATGTCCAGGGCTGTGTCTGATCCCAGAGCCCCTCACCAGGCCTGATCCTGTCCTCGTCTGCAGACTGATATCCTGGTCTGGCCTGTGTATGTACAGGAGTGAGCTGAAGTTTGTGACAAATTAAAAGTTAAAATGAGGAGAAAAATTTATTGCATTTTGAGCAGGTTTTATGTTTTTTTGTTTTTTTTTTTTTCCCCTGTGAAATTAGATGCATCATCTCTGAACTGGTTTTCTGCTGACAGGAAATAGTGAAAGTTAACATGTATAGTTAGGCCTCAGCAGGAGGGGGCTGGAAACCCAAACCAGACAAAAACTGGAGGATCTAAGTAACTATATCTTTAAGAAATGTGAATAAGCCACTCTCAGTTCTCCCACCTCCAAAATGGGGATGGGCTTTGTGTATTTGAGAAAGGCATGGCAATGTGACATGAATAAATGCAGTGCAGTTAGATACTCATGTAGAAAAGTTCTAAGGAACGGGAAGAAATGGATCAAACAGTTCAGGAAGAACTGTGCAAGTGCAGTTTGTAGACATCAAGTAAAAATGCAGTAGCAATATGATGGTGCTACACTGGCTTATGGCCAGTAGACTTCAAGGTAAATGAATCAGGAACTCCTGCCAGAGACACAAAAATATATACAGAGTTTTAGCTGGCAAGGAGGTGCAAATGCTGATATAGTCACCACATTGCAGATAAACAGCTTTGCATCACTTTGCGCTGCAGCCAAAGATCTTATGTACAGAAACTGCTGTGAGTTGACGTGTAACCTGGCAAAAGAACAGTGAGCAAAAATTGCAATTTTTCTTCCTGGCTTGGCATCAAAATAGGAAAATGGTACTTCCACATCTCTTGAAGAATCAATCTCTGCCAGTTTTTTTTTCCCATCTTACTGAATCCATCTAACAGATTTTACACAAATAGCACTATGTGCCTTATTTAGAGTGTGGTCTGTTTTTCTATGTTAGAGACTTACATGAAGGTCAGTGATTCGGCACAAACCTTTCATCTTTCTTCTTCGTGTCCCGATTTATCCCATTAACATCAAAGAGCCTTTTGCTGTGTGAAGGATAGCAAAGGGTTGCAGAGAAAGTAGCCCATTCTGAGGTAAATAAAGTATGTGCTGTCTGTTATTTCACCCATAGCCTCCGGAAACTTTAGCTTTGGAAGTACCGGTGCGGGGTGGGAAACATCCCTAATCGAGTGTTTCGCAGCAGCCAGAGGTATAAACTACGGTGAGAGAAGCGGAAGCACGGCTCGGGGCAGTTTGTGCTACCTCACTCTCTTTGAAAGCATTTTATTTTAAAGAATGGAATTCTAACTGTTCGCTTTCTTCTCTGACTCAGAAAAGACCCCCTAAAGATTAACACTGAGTGCTCTGCCTTACGTTAACTTTAAAGGTTTTTTTAAATTTACAAAGAAAAACAAAACTTTCCTTCTCTGGACGTCAGTTCGGTTCCAGGACTCGGGATTTATCGCCTCCTCTCTACCCAAACTCCACTCTTTTCGCGACAAAACACCGATAGTCGAAAATTGGCCCTGCCACTGCCCCTGCGTGCGCAAAGGGGGCGAGTTCATGGCAGATAAAGTAGAAAAAAACCCGTTTTATCTTGCCCGAAGAAACACAACCCGGAGCGCAGAGCGCGGGGAGGTGGCGGGGCAGGGCGCTCAAGAGGCACCAATCAGTGCCCGGCCTTTTTTGCATAGCTACATTTAGAATGAATGTTAAGGTTTGTATAATTGTGCCTTCATCATTGATCAGATTATTTT
>JANHGB010048368.1:7772-33916 GCA_026283785.1 Coracopsis vasa
ACACAGAGCTTAGTTGAGTAACCCTCCCCCTTTTTTTGCTCTCCAACGTGTTCATAGATCCATCTTATTTTCTGACATATTATTTAGTATTGGAAACATTCAAAGAGCATGGCAAATGGAAATTTAAGGTTTAGCCAGATTGTATCAATTGTTGGTATTGGAACATCAATGGAGCACAAACAAGTTTTACTTGGCAGGACAATTGCACAAAAGCATTTGATGTTGAATCACAAGCTATTTTCGAGGTTCATACACACAAAAGGGTTCAAATATAAGCAAATTAAAGCCTCAGTATTAATGAAATATGCTCTCATTTCCTTTCTACTTGCCAACTATTTAACCTGGTCAGGAGATAAATTCACGTGGGATTAATTCTAGGGAGCCAACTTCAGATTCCTCCTGGGTTTCCTTGAAATGAGGTATCCTTCACTTCCTATCCTGCACGGTTTTGTAATGCAGCTGCACATTGTTGAAAAATTGCCACAATTCATGGCAGGGTGGCTGCACTTCAGCAATGAGCAAAGTTATTTGGAATACATACATCTACATTTGCATGCTTGTGAAGCTTACATGTCTGGCTTGTTAAGCTCTAGGAAGCTCCTTGATGGACAACGCCATGATACACAGTGGATGGCAATTAAGCCATTAATGAACCTGAGTAAAGAGAGGCTGATCCTCAACACCATGAACTCCAAAGGAGTATTTTTGTAATTCAAAAGGGTAAATGCTCCCGTGGAGCAGAAAAAACAGTGTAAGACGAAGAAGAGGGGAAAATTCCTCTCCACAGCCAGTGATCCCCTACGTGGGGTAAAGCCAGGTGACCTCGAGGGTCCCCTTTTCTTGCATGGTGCACCAGCGAGGGATGTGATCGTGGGGAGCTGGCTGGAGGAGGCTCCTACTGCCACTCCTGCTCTGTGCCTGTGGGTCTGCCAGCGCCAGGCCAGGCATAGGAGGGCACAGCGGGGAGTGCTCTGAACTGACCTTACAGTCATTATTCCAAGGTTTTGGGCTTCTTTGCCTCCTTCTTTCTTCTGCCGTGGGATAGAGATGGAGCATTTGGCCTGGCAGCATAAACACCTGTTTTGGAGCAGCATGAGACAAGGGAAAGAGAAGCGGAGATTTTGGCTATAATCTCAGTGCTCCAGTCTTTCCTGGGAGCTGAAGCTCATGACCGCACAGGTACCATAGGGGGAAGGTACTTGGTCACTGCAAATGGCTCGACAAAGCCGCAGTGACATTTACTCTGGCATAAAGGTGTGATGACTGGGAGAGGGAAGAGCTGGGGATCATTCAGATCCACAGTGGATTAACTAAACTTCTGCAAACTAAACTCACAACCTATGTCAGCTGTAACCCAGGAACATGAACAACAGATTTGCTCAGGAGCCACCTACTTAGGAACTGCAAAAATAATATTCTCTTCTTGCAACACATAGTGTCTGGCACAGTAACTCTATTGGTCTGTCCTTGTTTGGTCTTTAAAGAAAGGTCTCATTGCCTCCCAGATGTGCCCATTCTGTAAGTACTTTTGGTGCCCTTATGCCTACACAGCTCCTGAGAAAACCATGGAGCAGAAGCCCACGCTGTTTCCATCTTTTTATTTAAACCCAAACAGTGTGTCCTTGAGCTTTTTTAAGTCAATGTGATAAAGGCCTCCTCCAAAAGGCCAGAGGGACAAAAGGTCTGACAACACTCCTATCTGTACACCTCCCCACGGCACTGGGTTGGTCGCTGGGCTAGTGGAGTGGCTGCATAGCCCTGCTAGCCATCGGCACGGAAGCTGGGAATGGAAAACAGTTTTGATATTGGCAGCCTGGAGTCCTGCCCTTCGCAAACACATTTGATGTTCATACATGGTCTCTTGGCTGCTGCTGCAGGGGACCATCTGTTGGGATGGCTTCGTGCCTGATCAAATGGTGGTATGCCAGTTTCACTGGGACATGAAATAGATGCCAAACAAAACGCGTCTGGTTTTACTTCTATTACTCTGAATTCAAAGCACATGCTAACACTAATCCCCCTTTTAACAGTTGTGCTGTGGTGCCAGTTAAACCTTCGGTTCTTTCCCGCTATCTGACAAATTTCTACCATGTACTTAGGCACTTAGCAAAATCCAGCAGAAATCAGCACATTTGACTTCACACAAACAGGGCACTATTTGCAGGGGCTTGGTGAGAGGTGTTAGCACTAATGACAGAGCTGAGCCTGTGAGAGTTTCCTATACACGTAATACAGGATCCTTGAAGGAGCTGGATGAGGACATTTCTTTAAGAATTGCTCCTGAAACCACGTCCAGCTATCATAAAATGTTCTGTTTGATGGAAATGCAACTTATCAATTTTAAAATGCTAGCATAAACTAGGGGTAATTTTGTTCTAAGAGGTGCTACCAAATATGCTAAGGCTTTTAGCATTATGTGAGTACTAATCTGAGATGCACCAAAGATATTTTCTTTTCTACGTGCTAAGAGTTCACCACAGCTCCAATCCTGTTCTATAGTAAAATCTTCCATGCTGTAGCTGGCTTTGCTGTCTGGGTTTATATGACTAACTCCCTCTGAATATTCCACATTCAGAGAAGTGTGTTCCTGACCTCAGCCAAGATGAATATTATTGTCAAAACTGCCATCATTACAGCTACTGCGGGTTTTCAGATTCCTCTAGTGTTTTGTGGGGAAAATCCATCTGCTACAGATGTTCCCCTGGGTGACGGATTCCCTCCTTTAGTCCCATAGTGGACCAGGAAAGCCTAAGGGAACATCTGATGTTTGCTTTTTGTCCTCCTGCTGTGCAATGCTAAGAGGCTGGACATCTTGGACACCTCCCGCCACATCCTCCTCCTCCCTTTGCTTCCAGGAGGGAGATGACAAGGCCTTGGCATTAGCCTCCCCTGGCAGGATCCCTGCTGTGTGCAGGGTAGGCAGGATCTAGATGGCCCAGCTGAGGTTCACGGTTTTAGGAAGGGCTGGGACTTGACTACTCTACCACGTGCTTAAGTCCTCAGCTCCTGGATTCACAATGATTTAAACCACTTCATTTTGTCAATGATGCAACAGATTCCTGTGTTATTGTAATTTAATAAGCATAATTAACTTTTTAAACCAGCTTGCTTACATTCCCTTCTTGTATATTCCTACAGCAAAATTTACTGTAGAAATCTGAAAAAAAAAACAACCTAAAACATTCACAGTTAAGGAAAGCTGGGGAATGTGGAGGTTGGTTTCTGCTTGGTTTAGCATTGAACTACCAACAAAACCCTAAATAAAAATGTGTCTCTCCCAAGTAAACATGGCAGGGCCAGGAGCATAGGCCAACTGGTGGCATCTGGACTGGCCATAAAATTAAAAATAAACTTAAGAGTAAATGTGCAGCTAAATGCAGACTGTGGGGATAGGATGTGAACTTCAGCTATTTCCTGCAGCTAGTGTGGTTCCAAAGTTTAACAGCTTTAGCCTTTGGAGACCCGGAGGCGTGCATACTTGTTTTCAGTTTCTGCTCCTTTCATCTCCCCCCACTCGGAGCCCTACACACCTCCCAGCTGCCCTGCTCGCTCCATCTCTCCCTGCAGAAGGACACTCCTCTCACCCTCTGATGAATGTCCCACATGGCTTCAGCACAGAGCATCACCACACAGCAACAGCGGTGTCTCCCTTACTGTCCTTGTGTTATCTGGCCCGCTCTGGCAGGATGAGGGCCCCATTCCCATTTTCCCCTCAAGGCTCACCAGTCTGCAAAAGATTGACTGCTACCTGATGAGTATCATCCAGGAAGATGAGCAATTGACAGCTACTCTCTAGGCATGCTGGCTCATGCCTGACAATTAAGCTTTTTATGGTGACTTTAGGTCCCAAACTTTCCTTTTTTTTCATGATTTTTTTGTTGTTGTTGTTAAAACAACCACAGAGGTTACACGAAAGGGTTAATAGAATAGCTAATACATCGTTATCTGACAGAGGCTGCATGATAGCAAAGAGGTATTTTCAGGCATAAATTTATTATTAGGGGATGTACTACAAAGCTTAAAAGTATCTCACTAAACCTCACTTGAGCCTTGTGTTCTTTTTGCTTGTGACCCTTGTGCCTGCATAGACTTAAGGCCAAATTTAATTGAGGAATGTATATTTCTCAAGTGTGTCTTGACATCTCTCTCATAGAATCATAGACTCATAGGATGGTTAAGGTTGGAAAGGACCTTAAGATCATCAAGTTCCAACCCCCCTGCCATGGCAGGAATGCCTAACACTAGACCATGTCACCCAAGGCTCTGTCCAACCTGGCCTTGAACACTGCCAGGAATGGAGCATTTATGATAAAATTTTAATTTCGTGCTCATTTCTCCTAACATCGTATGATAAGTTTTTTTGTTAAAATAAAAATGCACGTTAAGAACAAACTCTACTGTAAATCTTTGAATGCCTTAAATTATTTTCCATAATTCAAATTACATTGCTCCAGTAGTGCCAATCCCCTAACACAAGTCTCCAAGATACGTGCATCCCTCACTTCTCCCTGGTTGTCAGTGACACTCAGCAAGGTACTTACTATTAAAACCTTTTCTCTTCTGGTCATCTGCTGAAATCCTCAACATTTCACAGTAACAGACAAAAAAAAAAAAAAAAAAACCACAAAAAAAGCCCAGAATAGGTAAATAGCAGAAGAAAACTGGGGCACATTTTCATGAATTTTCAATAAATTTGTTTACACTTTTGAAATTTAAAGGGTGAAGATGAACAAAGATGTGTACTCACAAACCTTAGTCAGTCTAGTTCTTGATTTTGCCTAGAAGAAAATGTGTCAAATAGAGTCAAAGAATGAAAGAACAATGTAATCTGCAAACATGACAGTGAAGGCTTTCTTACAGGAGACAGAGAGAAATAAAAGAAAAATGGAAAGGTCCTTCCAACCCGAACTCTTCTATGAGTCTATGACTGTACATATCTGTACCTGTACCTGCGCATTATTGATGGCTTGGCTTCGTGAGCGAAGATTTTGGAAGGGTTTTACCCATGCACACTGCAAGTGCAAGCAGGATTAAAAGGGCAATGTGGGATAGGCAGTTCCGGATGAAAAAGGGCTGCTTGGTGATACGTGATGTTTCTGAACAAGAGTGTCATCTTCTGGGTCAATTTTGAGCAACCAAATGTCCTGAACTGACCTGTGCATTATTACAAATAAGGCAAATAACATATTGTCACAGAAGATACCAGAAAATCACAAAGATGAACAGGGGTATTTGTAAGTGTTTCTGAAAATTTTACTTAAATGAAAGGTTTTCCATTTCCGCCAAAATAATTTTCTCTTTATGCTGTAAATCAGAGAAAACAGAAGTCAAAGGCTCACACAAGGAACTTTGAAGAGGAAAACGCTAGATTGAAGTCTCTCCTTTTCTTTGTCAATAAAGACTAGATTGCAGACAGATTTTTCCATGTGATGCCTTTATGTTTGCGTACATTTAGCATATAGCTACAGCTACACTACCATTGACCCCTTCAGGTCCATCCCTGCTTTGAGCTTACAAAACTGTCAATCCTGCAAATGATCTACCAAACTGACACCTGTGAGTGGAAAATTCCTCAGTGTGCTTAAGACCATGTGGTAGTAAGTGAAGAGGTTCTCAAAACAAAGAGGCTAGAAGTAACCCTATGTTTGGACTACTGATTGGAGTTTCCTCACAAGGTTAGTACAATCAGTCTTCAAAATGTTTCATCATCTGGGGCTAGTTGTCTTTTCCAGAGCATTATCACCTGTTAAGGAAATAGGATATTTAGGGACATGTTTCACTAGCAATTTAAGGAGAGCTGTTTTCCCGGAACTAAAAGGGGGAGAAGGTGGGAAGAAGACAGAGTGAGACTTTCCGAGCTGTATCACCCAGTGTGCAAAACCTAGGAGAAAAAGTATTTTGTAAATTAACTATTTGAGGAAGCATTCCTCTGATGTGACCTTTTCTATTACAGTGCTTTCATGAGCAGTCTGTGGAAAGAGCAGCTTTGCTGAGCACATTAATAACACTGGTTTGTACACTGCAAACTGTTTCATGGGTCACCAGCGAAAATGGAGTTCATTAAAAGATAATTTAAGTTCTTCTACAGTCTGCTATACTGAGGGAAATCCAATGTAAGCCAATGACTTCATGTTATCAATTAAAACATAAAATTAGCTAAACAATCTTAACTCCCCTTCATTGTACATACACATTGTGGCACAGTCTTGAAGTACATCAGTCACCGTGTGTTGCTTTGCTCCCACCCCAACATGCTTTTCCTCTGATTCTGATGGGATGATGAGGGGATATTTAAAATACTCAATTTGTACGTAGCCTTCAATCCATGGCTTTTTTCATAGTATACTGCAAACTACAGTTCTCCAGCATAGGATTCATCTCATACACTTTAAAATTCAAAAACCCTAATTATGTAGCCTCTGCTAAATAATCATCCTGCACTCCTTTCTCCAGAGGTCAATTAATCTAATCTGTTTTAGATAGCTGCTCAGGGTGAGATGTGTCTCGATTTAAAGAGTTTCATTTCATGTGAAATGATTGAGTCAATACCCTCAGCTTCAGATCTAACACTAATGTGGTCTACGATGGATCTTCCAAATTCCTTGTCTAGAAAACAAAGTCTCCTGAGCATTATTTATGAGAGTTTAGGCCAATGTATAAGGTTATTAGGGTTGGTGAAGAAGTTAAGTGGGTGTAAAGAAGATATGGACTTTAACAAGATAGCTGATGAAATGATCCAGTGAGGTCTTTTGAGCACTAGTACATGCTGTCATTTCTCAAACCTGAACCATTTGCTATAGCTTACATCTTCAATAAAGACAGTGCTCTAGTTCTTTGGGCTAGCACTAAAATTTCTGATTAAAACATCTGCAAATGCAGGATGGGATCAGCACTCACCCCCAGATCTAGGCCTAAGTGCACTATGTAAGGCCTTGCACATTAAAAATTGATTGAATCAACCCCCTTCCAAAAAGACTGCGAATTTCTGAATTCCTTCAACTGAAGTAACTCAGAGTTTGTTCACTTCTTCTTTAACCGAGTTAAACCAAAATTTCAGTCTATTGATTGACATTTCTGGTTTTTTTTTTTAATCCTTAATTGTTTAACCATCGAACTGTGCTAACACAACAACTATATGAGAGGGGTTTTTTATTCACACACATTTTTCAGGCACTATTCAGGGAAAGAGGAAGAATGACTTTTGGAGAAGTACTGTGTGATTCGGCAGTTTATTCTGAAAGCATATTCTGATCTCTACAGTGGATCATCACCCACTTGCCTCCATCACATGCCTCCCAACCTGAGCTGGTGCTGGAGCTGTGCATGCCAATTCTGCCATCAGGCATTACTGGCACTTCTCTCATTGGTGGTGAATATCTGTGAAATGTCTCTGCATTTTTGGCACTGTAAATCTTATGCTCAGCTATAACTTAGAGATAAATTATGTACATTCACCTACCATTAGTTTCAAATTAGCAGTGTCATTTAGATTTCTTTTTGTATAAATATTATTAAAGCTACAGATTCCAAAAGTTAGGACATATATTAACAGAGTGTGCTCACTAATCCCGGGAAGGTCATGCCTCCTGTTCTGTGGGATTTAGGTTTGTCTCTGATTCAAACAGATTTGTGGTGTGAAGTACTGAATAGTGCTGCCGGTGACTAGTTATTCACAAAGGCCAACAGTGATACCTCATTTTTCTTGTCCTCACACACTCTTGATTGCACTGGAAACTGCTCCTTTGAAAATAAAGCAACAAGTGAAAAAGCCGTCATGTTTTCTTCCATGGTCAGTTGCCAATGTTTGGCAAAATAAAAGCCTGGACTGAGAAATTAAGGCTGTTTCTGGTTTTATTCCTTGCCATACAAAAGTGGACTCATGACCTGCAGTAGGCGTGGGCGGATTCAGACGTAATGCAGCTATTTGTGCCCTTCACCCTGAGCTGCTTGCTGCAGCCTGTGAGACAGGGCTAGAGCAGAGCCAAGTGACAGGATGCTGACACTGCTTTCTGGTATCCACTGTCAAAAAAACATTTAATTTATATGCTTTGCCATACGTGTACAACAAGTTCCTTTGGCCCCGTCAAGACTGGAAGAGAGAGCCAAGTCATGTCCCTTGGCTTGGCTCATCCTTGGCAGACATTCAAGCTTCCAGCTTGCCTTGGAGTAGATGACATTCACTTAGAGCTATTCTTTGTAAATGTTCAGCCTTCAGAAGATAGTTAGTGGTCTCTGCTACTTTATATTTGTCCTGTTTGAACCTGCTGGCTTTGAGGCCTGAGCACTTTCCATCCTTATAGAGAGTATCACATGGCAACCCAGGATGTCTATGGGTTCTGTGGTGCATGAGATTGAATGATAATAAAGTTTTCCTCATAATAAAAGTTTTCTAAATGACTTGTGTATTTTTTTCAGAATAAGAGAAACAACCTAACTCTTTAGAAAGTAAGTAATAATTATGATTTGTGCTGGATAAAATCCTCCGTTAAGCTGTAAACAATTAGACATTGACAGTCATTCATCTCAGGTAGCAAGCCAGCCAGATATAAGTCAGCAGATGTATCCCTGTTAGTGTTACACTGAGACGGAGGCAACAGATGCTACCTCTCAGCAAGGCTTATTAGACCACACTCAACAGCATGCTGACATAGTTACATGGTATCCCAACTTCTTCTGGCCTGCAACTGCTTAGCTCATCACAAAGGCAAAGTGGCAGGCAACTGTACGAAACCTGGCAGACATGCCTTCCCTCTCAGAAACTGGGTTTGTGGAAGACTTTTAAAAACATCAGGGACAGCTGAAATCTCTGATGTCCTCTGCACTTTCGAAAAGTCTCCCTCTTGAGTAGCACATGGAGCTCTACACTGTGGCTGTCAAGCCATCTGCATAGCAGACCACTTCTTTGTACCGTAGGCAGGCTGTTGTGGTTGCACATGTGCACTGACTATGGACCAAGTATGTGCACTGAGCATCAGGAGATCTATGTAGAAATGTAGTCATAACATTCGGCTAGCAAAGAGTAGCTACCAGAAGTAAACTGAATGAAAGCTGCACTTCTATCTCCCATCTCCCTTCCAGCTCCCATCGTCAGTACTCAAGGCTTATTGTATGCCACTTTATGTTGGTGCATACAATAATAGTGCTTTTCATATGTAGGCAGCAGATAGTGTCTTGTGGGTGCCTGCTGTGGCTTTCAGTGTACACATGATAAATTACCGTTTCAATTTTTAATTCAAAAATTTTTAACGTTTATTATTTTAGCCAAGTTTCATCTTGCAGCTGTGACTGCCCAAAGAGCTGTCTTACATCAAAATGTTCAATGATATCACAACACATAATCTGAAACTAAAATAAGGATGTTGTATGTGTTTTACCTGGCACTGATTAACAATTTTAATTAGTGTCTTCAGCACTTTACAAAAGAGCAGTTGAAGTAATTCAGAATACAAAGAAGGTAGTTCCAGAACTCCTTGGGAGACTTGATCATATTCAGCAATTTGTACATTTCTTTTTTTAAAAAAAGTCTAGTTTTTGTGGTTTCAGAACAAATCTGCTAAGCACATATCTGTGTTGCTTTGTTTACAATTACAGCTAACAAGCCGAAGATACATGTTCCAACTGACCAGTCTTACGGGAAACTGAGATCCAACTGCTAGCCATGCAATGGTGACTGTCACTGCAACTATCTCAGATGACACTGGCCTGTAAACAGGGCTAGACAAAAAATCTTAAAATTGTCTATCTTCTTCTAACCATTTCTGGACTGTTCTTTAACAGTGACTGGTTCTGTTTGAAATACAGTGTTTGCAGAATCTGCCTGTGAAGACTATTCCAGAGACTAACAGATGCACTTTTCCATAGAGTTTGTTCTTTCCAGTCTAGTCTTTCCCCTGTATTATTTTTTACTTCAAGGCTATAGTAAGCTGCCAGAGAAAATAACAGTGGAAGTTCTGCAAGATGGAGAATAGAGAACTAAAGAAAAGGACACAAGCAGAGCTACTACTTGTAGAAGGACTAAGTAAAGATTCTTTGATGAAGGCAACAGACAAGTGTATCGTACTTATCATGCTGTCACCTTTTCTCCGTGAGTCATGAGTTGTTTTCTTTCTAAAGCTTCATTTTGTTTACCTCAACAATGAGAACAAGCAGAAGGTTTAGGATAATCTGACTCACAGAACAATAATATTTCCCTGTGTCAGTGGGCGTCAAGACAATCAACACCCAGCTGCAGTTAGCTACCAAGTCAAGCTTTTGGACAGAAGTGAGAACTCAGCTCTACCAGTGGTTGTGTCTACAGGGACAACAAATAGCCAAGACCTGGATCCCCTCATCATGACTTGTTTCAGACTAGCCCCAGAAAACAGCTTATTCTTATCCCCAACACGTTCTTTCAATTTCTTTCAAAATATTTTTTTTATTTTTGAGTCTTCAGACTTTTACAAAACTAATAAAATAGTAAAAGGAAAGGCAGGAAAAGTAGTTCATTAATATACTGCAATAACACAAACCATCTGAATGAGCTTGATGCACAACAAGATGTTGGATTGGCTGTGCTTACTCCTACAGGTCAGGTGCTACTGTTTAAACTCACATCCTTACAGTCCTAGTCTTTAGGTTCAGACCATCCACCAAATCCCATCAGTTTTTATACTTTAATGACACACATGATGACTTCCAAAATGAGCAGTCAGGGCAAAAGCCTAACTGTTAAGAGAAAGTGAATGTAGCATTCCTCAAAGTTATGAAAACACAGTGTCTAAAGGCAGATGAAATGACAGTGACCTGAAACACCAGGAATCTGGCTTCTGTTATGTATCTGGCAGGGACTGAGGGTGATGGAAGCTTCTGAGCTGTATCCAAAACCTTGAAATACAGCCCTGCCTCTGAATGAACTGGAAGGCATATTTCAGCCTACAGCAAGTCAAAGTTCAATCATCACTGGCCTTCAGGACCTGTATTCAGTCCTTGTTCAGATTCAAATATGGAATATTTGGAGTGATCTGACTTTACTGCTGAATTTCACTGGCACCCAAGTCTTCCCATGTATTCAGCTGTGGGCTTTCCCCAACTCATTCATCAGCAGTCACATTTCCCTTGTGAAAAATGGGAATGAGAGAGAAAAGTAAACTCCCGTATTAACTCAAATCCTCCCCTGGGTGTCTGGAAGGGAGTGGTGGAGAATCCAAGCTTTTACAGCTCTCTTTAGTTTGCCTTGGAATATGCAATGTTTTGTGAAATCTGCTCTGCAAAAAGGTTACAAAGACGTGAAAGAAAATGCCTAAGAAGAAAAGAAAGGTGCAAAGTAAAACCAGATAAGAAAAAAAAAAAAAATTGCTTGAATATAGGAATAGGAATAATTCTGTCAGAGAAGGAAAAAGGAAATTAATGCTCTGTATGGGAAAATTGCATGTCCTCATGCTTTATGGGGCAGGAACATTTCAGAGATTCACAGGGTATATCTGCAGATCTCTGCATCCAGTTCAGTCAGTGGCAGCAGGAATGGGGCTTCACCTTTCTCTGCCCAGCACCTGCTCCCAGGTTCCTTACTGGGGAATGATGACTTTCCAGATGATCATCAAGAGAGACAGCATGCCATAAAGTTCTGCTCATTTTCATAAGCAATTCAATTTCCATATTAAAAACTAGGCCTAAGGAAGCTTGATTGGAAAAGTGCTAATAGACAAGTACAGTTTGACAGGCACATTGAGTTGAAACTTCTCTGCTTGAAATTAACCACAATTCTTCTAACTGAACATTTCTGTAAACTTCTGTTGGGCCTCTCTGCATTCAGACACATTACATACACAACCAACACATGGATTCAGGATGTGCTGAGGCCAATCTAGATGCTGGCTGTCCCCTAGAAGGACAAATTTGCTGTCCCTGGTTCCCTCTTTGTGTATCCTGCCCTATCCTGTGTATTGGTTCAGTAACCCACATCACTTCATCCATCAACTGCTTTGCTCTTTACTGGCTTCCAGCCAGAGCAGCCAGGTTTCTCAGCCTGTCCATGCAACAGCTCGGTACTAGGCAACCAGGGAGGCGACAAGCAACCTGGGCCAGAGAGGAGGAGAGCTGTCCTCTTTCTCCATTAACGATTCATAACATAAGTTGATGGTGAAACTGCATCCGAGAGTTACCAGTTATAACATGATATGGGGAACTGATCACTTTGTGCTTGGAAATAGAATACTCTAAGTGGGCTGAGCTGTTGCTGTTCACAGCAGCGTGTTCATGTCAGGGTCTCCAATTAAAATTGCTAATGATCACTGCTTTTGGTATGATTTAGAGGATTGTTAGTGCTAACTAATGCTGTTAAAATCTTCTTTGCTTTGGCAGGCCAGCGCTCGATTCCCAATCTTTTGAAGATGGTCCAAAGGAATTTTGGAGTTCATGCCCAAAAATTTTCATCGTGCCTTGATTGTTCATTGTGGAAAAACATTGGCACTGTTAAAGGAAGGAGGTTTCACAGCCTTTCCCACGTCACTGCCAAAGTTCTTTGGGGTTTTGTGGTGATATACAACTTTTGGGTACGAAATAGATTATGGAACACCACAGAACAAAGAATCAGGAAGGGCACGGGCATCCTGCTATGTAAGGAGCATTTCTAGTCTTGCTTCCTATAGCTCTGCTTAGAGGGGTGGACAGGAAATTTTCCACTGGCAGTTATGAAGATTTCTGCCTTGGCCATTGGTTGGGAGTCAACACAGTGTCCCAAAATCACTGCTGCCAAACCTGATAGGTTTGTTGGCTCCCTCAGTTTATGGGCAATGTTCCTAATTCACCCTAATTGTCCTGACTACTGGACAGAAGGGGAAATTTGCTCTGCCAAGGACTGGATGCTTCAGTGCCATACAGGACCACACTAGAAACTGCTTTCCTTCAGCAGCTGTGTGCTTTTGGCTAGTACCTGCTGGTGGTACTGGTGGAGATGGGTACTGCATGAACACCCAAGAGGTCAGGCAGAAGACACCAAGATGACTGCATCTTCTGGAAATCATCCTCCACACGACTGCTGTATTTCTGTGATTTTATTTGAAA
Organism: Coracopsis vasa; assembly: GCA_026283785.1. NCBI lineage: Eukaryota > Metazoa > Chordata > Aves > Psittaciformes > Psittacidae > Coracopsis > Coracopsis vasa. The sequence continues at coordinate 20,814 of JANHGB010048368.1, forward strand.
GATCTTGTGCATGCTCACATTTTAAGCATAACCAGAGTCAGTGCACTAAGGTGTGAAAGATTTACAGACAAAATTCATTTTTTAAAAAGGAAAGTCGTGGTTGCATAAGCACTGTAACCATATATTACAAAAGAATCTCTCTGATGTCTGATATAGCCCGAGTACAGTTCTGCTAGGTATTGTGCTTTAAGAAAAGAGCAAAGCACAAAAGGTCTTTCAACTCTTTCATTATTTAAAGATGATTCCAATTTGTGAAAGTGGAGCTTTATTGTTAATTACACTTATTTTGTATGTGTGTAGATATGGATTTACATGCAATTTCTGTCTGACTGTGTTTTGATATATGACATAGATATTGAACTTTCAGCGTTCAACTTGTAATCTTTCCTGACAGTCATCTGAAAATTACAAGCTCATTGAACCTGACCACTTTTGAACCTGCAGTGTTATTGTTTTGATTCAGGTTTTCCTCTGAAAATGCTAAAAGAAGATCATATTCCAGCAGGAGAAAGATAAGACTCAGTGGTTTTCCTGTTGGTCTTCACAGCACTCACATATTTGTTTCTGTATTTGTAGTGAATCATATCACAAATGCCTTTGTCCATTTCTCTCTTTCTGCTACAATAGCCCAAGTAATTAACTAAGTGAAGAGGCTGTCAATTAAACACTGATACTAATCTTGGCATAAAAGCTCCCTCAACAAACACTGAGCTGGAACATATTTTACAGCGTCACCACTGCCTTCATTCAGCTCAATTCTCGGACAATTAAGTGCTCCAAATGTTTGTGTGTCATCCGGGCAACATCAGTAGCATGAACGACCCCTGCTATAGATACAGTCTCTGCAAAGAATGCCTGTGAATACAATACCTATTGTGCCAGCAAGGCTGATTTTATCAAGCAAGGGACATTATATAGTTAATTAATGCCAAGATCTTTAATGATAAGATTGTCAAGGACAATTAAGAAGATGATTATAAGTGTCCTTGGTAACAAGAATGCAATACTGATTTTAGCTTACTTTCACTAAGTGTGGCTTAAAGGTCAGTTTCTCTGAAGTGTGAATACTTAAGCATTCTTTGGATAGATGTCATTATACATTAATCTCAGGAGGCAAGCACATTTTTCTAATCTATCTGTACAGCAAATGAAAATTAATGTGAAACTATTGCTAAGAAATTAAGATAGCATATTTCAACGCGAAGCATCTAGCCAGTGTTGAATCCTCAGCAACAGCTCTGGGTCCACACTCTGAGATGAAGTCAATGGAAAGACTCACTTCAACTTCAGTTGGCCCACATATGCTCAGTAAGCCTCTCCTAGTTCCTACCTGCCCAATATTGGATCCAGCTTTACTGTGTCTTGCTCATGCACCAAAACCAAGCTCAAATGGCACTTGACATAAAATCCCTCTGTGAACTGGATAAGCTCACAAAAGAAAAGTGATGGATACTTGTAGTACAGATTTCACCCTGAAGGTTGGAATTAAGAGAAGAATGAATTTATCTGATAGAACTGGAGAAGGATGTGCTGTAATAAAATGTTTCAGCCTTCTACAAAGACATCATCAGTGCAGGGCACCTTACGATTTAAAGTTTTAAGTAATTACATTCAAGATGGATCTAGTGCTGCATGAATGTTTAGGGATAAACAAATCCTACTGTATCTGTCCATAATCCCCCTGATTTCTAATAGATACTTTATGATGCTAGTAACAAAGCTTTTATAGCTTTTGTAAAAGGAATGAGCGAGACAATTTTCTTACCACAGTATCCCTTACAGGTTAATTCAGTATTTGTCTTCTCACTGACGGGTAAAGTATTAATCATTGACTTAAAATATAAAAGAAACACATTTGCCAGAGTGAGAATATTGTGATCTAATGTTTTGTTATTGACTCTACTTTTTCTTTCCTTCTCTCCCATCATCTTCCCAATCATTATTTCCATTTGGTTTTGATCTTTCCTCTGCTTGTCTCTACACCAAATGGTCTGAAGACTACTTAGGGCTTTCTGTGAAAATGTTGATTCATAATTTAATTTTCAAGGTGGCAAATGTTTGTTTTACTACATGCACCAGCGCAGCTGTGCAGCCGTACCACAACATGCACCACTGAGAGAGACTCAAAGAGAGAAAATAAATAATATTGCAACTCACTGGCCAGTGATACTCACCGTCACAGGGGCTAGATTCTCTGCTGGTTTACTTCCATGCTTGAGAATGAGAGATGGGACTTCATGAGCAAAAATCTGAGCCTGGAAGCATAGCCACTTATCTCCTTCCCACCATAAGCTGTTTGTATACTAGCAGCTTCAGAGCCCATCTTTCAATTTACTCTGCATACTTGGAAAATTGAGAGGTTTGTCTGCATGTGTGAAATATACACAAATTTTGAAGCACCAGCAGTAGGAAAAAATGCACTGATGATTTTTTGCTACACAGAAATAAATCTGTTTGTTTGCAGGAAGGGGGAAGAAGAGCAGTGAATAAAATGAAAATTGCTAGGTTTTTACACAACATTTCATGTTCGCCATCTATATTTCCGTAAGGGTATACTGATATAAGCAGCAGTTGCTGCTCAGCAAGTCTGTTTTTCTTAACTACTTTATAAGTTCTTTATTATTAGTCAATCACATTGTAGCTGAATTGCAAGGAAATTGCAGTTCTGATTGTCAACTGACAGACAACAGTTTTGTTCAGCAGGCTGCCTTCCTGGCAAACTGGTGGATTGCTTTTGCTGCTCAGAAACTCGAACATGCAGCCTTTCTGATGCTGACAGATTCCATCTGCTCCTCTTTAATTAACATCTAATATGTAAGCCATCTAATACATGTAACACTGCATAACAAGGGATTAAGAAATAGAAGGTAACCCTTCATCATAAAGCTGTGTCATCTCTTAGGATCTCATTACAAATGGTAAATGGTACCAAAATGAAATGGGAACTACACACCAGCAGAAACAGCAATGTTTGGGTACTCTCAGCGTAACAAGTATAAACACATGAACACAGAGACAAAATATAGTGGAAGGTGTAGCTGCTTTCATAAATAGATTTACATAGGTACCACTGCAGCTCAGGCATCAGCCGATTTAATGCAATTATAAGAATGGGATCTACTAATATGTATTCCCAATTATTGATTGCTAGATAAGAAGCATTTTTTTCTGTAAGACTCTGGTGCAATCTATTAAACCCATTAAAAGTGCTAATTAGCTCATGCTCTACAATGAAAGTGTCCAGGCTGCACTCTGCTGCTTAATACCTGCCAGCAGTCAAAAGCTGGGGATGAAAATATACAAAGAGCACCTTCTAGGAAAGCCCTGTAACCAAATTAAGATGTTGAAAGTAAAGGAGATAAAATGCTTTTCTGCATCACAGCAGCTGACGAACAGGCATTAAATGTATGTGGCTGGGGGACAGGGCTTGCCACCATTCATGGCTAGCTAAGTTATGAGAAAGGTCAAGGCTGCTATGTTTTCATGATAACATCTAAGCAGAACACAAGCATTTGGACAGTCTCATCCACACATCTATCTAGTGAGTTAGATTAAACTCATGCAGAACAGCTGCAACAAGGCTTGCAATGTTCAACAAAGGGCAGAAAGATTAGACACCTCGATAATAAGTCATGAAAGATCCTAATGGCAAGAGGAGAAGGGAAACTGTAGTCACTAACCCACAGCAATGACAAAATCATTATTTGAAGCCTCTTAGAAATGGCTGAAAGAGAGGGGGAGGGAGGAAGAGGGGAAAGTGAGACCAACACCTCCTGCCAGGTTTGGTCTTTGGTTTTCTGCAGAATATGAGCTACAGTCCTGTGGTACAAGCTCTCGAGTTGTACCAGTTGTTTTCCATTTGCTCAGAATGGATCTAGAGGACAGCCTTCAAAAGTATGCTCACGTGAAACTGTTCTATGCTGCAAGCTGAGCAGGTCTCTGAGAGGAGAGAGGAAAGAGCTGCTCACATTTCCTGAAGATACACACATATTTACTTGCACTTCCTTCTTCCCTCCTTCCATTTTCAACAGTGTGTAAACAAATGCCTCTCTCCAACTCTACACAAAACAGCATAGGAACGCATCATTTACAGTACTTTCAGTGAGGGCTGGTCAAAAGCTTAAGGTGAGAAATAAGGTTCACAGTGGGATCCATCCCATCTGGGGTTGATTTTTCATCCACTGACTGCTGTCATCAAAGTGGGAAAAAAGTAATTGCATTGGCATCAGTGTAAATCCACATGATCATACTTTAGCATGTGCCCCACATCTCTGTCTTAGAGTTTGGGTACCTAATAGTATGCATATTTAAGTATTTATGAAAATAAATAAAGTTCGTGAAGACCACAGACAGATGGCAATGAAGTGCCTCACAAGAAATGTGGTAATGCTGACAACTACCCCAAACTTCAGGGATCCAAACTTACTACTAACAAACAGCATTGGAATTTTAAGATGTCACAGGTGCTTGTCAAGTTGTTCCCAAAAGTAATCTTTGCTTTGTTTTCTGTCCACCTTTCTCAACTTTTCTGTATACACCACTAATGTTTTTGAATGCTGGAAAAGTGTATCTTTGTCAGATGATAACTGTCTGTTCATGGCATATTTTTCCTGTCCTTTTCACTCCAGTTAATGGTCATGTTTACACTGTTGTAAAGGCAGTGTCTGAGTGCTCTTTAATAAAACATTCATATCAATATTGTGACAAGATACAGGTTTTGCTTGCCTGAACTGTGTATGACGTAAGCATTACATACTCTGTGCTGTCTGTAATTAAGTGCTGTGTCAAGAAAAGACCTAAAGGGGAAGAAAAAAAAAAAACACCTGAACAAAACCCAACTCCCCCCCCCCCGAAGTTTTGATTTTATTCAGTTTTTCCTAGAATTGGGTTTTTTTCCAGTTATGTTAATATGCTAAACATACAGATAAAATGCTTTCCTACCCTATTGTTTTCTTTGAATGTTTTTTGAGAGAATGAACCTCCTACTCAGTTTTTTACGTACTGAGATTTAATTCACAGCAGTTTTAAGATCCGTCCTGGATTTCCTAATCCTTTTCTTTTTGTTTTTTTCCTGCCATGGGCTAAATGCCTGTTAAATGGATACACGATCATTCAGAAGCCATTAAATCTTTCTTTTGAGAGGAGACTCTCTAGGTAGGATTTCACTCTTATCTCTGTTTCTGATCGGAGGAGGAAGTCCTGCTACAGTGATCCTGCCTAGAAGCCTTCCACCACCATCCCACCCTGCAGGAGAACAAGGGTCCTCCTCTCCACACCCCTGTGGTGTCCAAAGACTCTGCTCAAGCGTCAATTATCTGCCTTATCTCTGCGTTTGCTCTCCTTGGAATGGTTACCCTGCAGCAAGGAAGCTGAAATGAAGATTTGTCATGGCAGAGCCTTGCTCCAGACAGCATCCTGGACAGCACAGGATGATTTCTGGGTTTGAAACCATGCTCTTTAGGGGAGGAACCCTAAAGTACACTTGCACTGGCTCATAGAGGATATACTTCAATAAGGCTGGAGAGTAGAAATTAAAGAAGGGCTTTCATACTGATGAGACAAATTAATTGCAATTAATTTATCTAGATATAGACCAGGTGGTCACGACAGGCACGTTCATAAGCATCAGTCCATAGATAGACTCACTCACTCTCCTATCAGCTGCTATATTCATAATTGATGTAGCAAGAGCAGCTCCTCCATGCAGGTCCCAGGGGCTGCAGGGAGGAAAGAAAGGAAAGAGTTTATTAGAAAGTAACACCTGCAGTGGGAGTAGAGACTGGCAGAGATAGCCAACCTAACCCTACCAGCAGGAGCAGATGAGGAATGGGGATATAAGTGGGTAATCCTATGAGCAGCAGAAGTCATGCAGAGAGGTTTTCTGTGGCTGCCTTGTGTGGATTTTCTGCTCCCTAGTAATCTGGTTGAGTTCAAATTACAACACTTCTCTCTGGGGAAAGTGTTAATCTCAGTGTGTTTCCTGCACTTATCTGATAGCTTTCTCAAGATTTAGGAGTTCAGTGTCATGGAGCTTTCTCAAGACAGGAGTTCAGCATCATGAATGTCTCTGTTCCTCCTCCAGAGGTTTTTGAAACGGGTGACAGCATGTAAACAGCCACATGCACAAACTAGGCAGGGTTTACTTGCAGAAATCCTACATTTTAGCAAAATAGGCTAAAAGTACACTCAAAATCTAGCAAGTTTCAGGAAAGACTGGAATATTGCTTTGGGGAAAGATCTCATTCAACTCTAATTTTTGACTACTTATTTTCATATTGATTTAGTTTGGGTTTTTTTTTTTTTTAAATCTCTGCAGAACTTGGCAGCTTTAACATGACAGTCAATAGCTCTCCACAAAGAGAGTGCCACACACCAAAAGGAGCTGAAGTCAAGCTTATACCTCCAAGCAATTGGACTCAGAGTCAAAACATATGCTTTGTACAACTTGGTAGAATCATGCCAATGGAAGGGGAAAAGCTGTGGTCATATGTCAGTGAAGTTTTCAAAGTCATTAAACAAACTGAAGAGCTGTTTTCCAGGCTAAGAATTGCTTTTTCTTAAGGAAAAAAAAAAAAGAAAAAAAAGAAAAACAACCAATTTTGCATTTAGGCAAAAAGTGCAAGGAAGTTGAACTTGTACAGGACAAGTAGCAGAGAATTTGTCTGCTCTTATGTTTCAGGCAGGATCACTAGTGGATTTTAGGCATTTCTGTCTTATTTAATCACCATTAACTACAGCCTGGAATGCTGACACGGTGTGTAGTGAAAGCAAAGAGTGTAAATTGGGCATGATAGAGGTTTCTTGGTGCAGGAAGGAAGTAACATAACACTGAACACAGCTCAAGTTGCACTGTGAGAACAGAATGAATGAGCAAACCAGGTCTCTGTCACAAGACAACAGAGAACAAAAAAAAATACAGAATTAGAAAAAGGTTTAGAAGAAAAACAGTAACGAAAATTTTCATTTTACTTTGCTTCCTAAGCTGATCTTTTGAAATAGAGGAAGAATGGGTGTACCTTTAAAAGCATGTTACGCTTTAGTTAAATAAGTAATTTAAACAATTATACGTTGATTTCAGTGAGAAAAATCTTATGCTTAAGTGACAAAATCTTTTTTCCAAAAGTTTTTGAGAACCCAACTCTTGCCAGATCTCAGGGATACCTGCATTCAGAACTTCAGAGGGGGATCTTCAAATGCGCCTGCCATTTTGCTGAGAGCCCAACACATGAGTAAGAGCTCAGGATGTAGTTTCTGTTGAGAAATCAGTTGCCTAAACCCTGACGGCTTAAAGCTCCTGCTGCATATTTTAACACAGAAAAGCTTTCTGAAGCTCTGTCCACAGGTTTATGACATAATTTCTTGCTGAGGCTTGAGCAAAATTATTGTCAAAAATTATTATTAAAAAACCCACCCCACATACCATTATCTACCATGTGCCTCCCAGCATTCCCCATACAGAGAGGGAAAATGACTTTGCATGAGCCCTACTAATGATCAGCTGCTGTTATTCTGTGTCCCAGTAGACCAGGCTTTCTCCCAGCCCACCCCTTCTCCTAGCCCAGCTTGCCTTGGGAAGTTTTTCCCCATTCTTATGCCTGGCAGCCCTGAGGCTGCTGCCTGCCATGGATCTTGCAGAGGACTTGCTGGGGGCTGGTGGGAACAGTATCCTGTGTTGCCTTTAGTTAGATCAGCACATGTGTGTGCCACTCCATGAAGTGAGGACAATCATGATTACTGGTCAAGAATGCAGACCATGTTGAATACCCAGTATCAAACCCTACAGGTTACAGGTTGTCCAGAGACACTGTGGAGCTTCCATCCTTGGAGATATTCAAAACCTGACTGCACAGTCTTGGACAATCTGCTCTAGGTCACCTAGAGCAAGGACAGTGGGTAGGATGGTTTCCAAAGAGCCATACTACCTCAGCTGTTCTGCAATTCTGTGAAATTAGGTTACTGCAGAGTACAGTTTGCAGCCTTGAGCCTTCTCCTCAGAAAAAGTCTTTGGAATCTTCTTGTCCACAGAGATTCTATAATTAACTCTGCTTTAAAAATTAGTCTCACCCTCACTGGAACCAAAGGAGCTATAGAAAACAAATACTTTTCATTGTACACAGCTAAACTCTTGCTGCCCTAGCACATAATTTATCTCTGAAGCCACAGAAAAGCTCCTCAGAATGAGCAGAACCAGCTCCTTTGCAAGATGCCAACTCAAAATTATCCTGAATTAAAATCATGAAGAGGTACTGACCCAATTTACAAATCATTCTTTAGTCTCATCCACTCTTTTTAGACAAAAAAAATACTGTTTAGATGCTCTGAGACTAACAGCCTTGCTCAGATGCTCAGCACCATATGAAGAATACTCCAATGAAAGCTGCCATCAAAGTCTGTAGTGTATTTCTTAGAGCTGTTATATTATAGACTCCACATTGTTTGTTGTATCTAGCTACACTACACTACAAAAAACGCCGCTCCCTTTTGTTACATGCTACCTCATTTTACCTTCATAAAGAAATGTTTAGGTTTCTGTCCTTTTGGATCTGGACTGAATAATGTCACTTTTTGTTTATGAACATATATTTTGAATTTCAACGATAGAACACAAGGACAGACCTGGTGAACAGCTCTATTATACTTAAGAAATTGAGTTTCTATTCATAAAGAGCTGAGTAGCTCCTGTTAGATGGTTTCCCTTACAAAAAACACTGAGTACCTCCAAATGAGTCTGACTATATCAAAACACTAAAACATGAATAGGATTTATTCTCAAAGGAAAGACTGAATAAAGTACAAGTATACTGATATATCTTCTAATATAGCTATTTACAATCTAAGAAGTGCATTTACCTTGGCTTAGAATCACTCTGATTTCCACTACAATGTTTTTGTCATATATATGCACCTTATTATGCAGAGGAAGGGCTTCTATTAACAGCATAAAGGACATGTTTACACGCTAATTCTCCTGAATAGTATACAATGTTTGCCATGAAATAAAATACTTTCCACTTTCAGCTTTAGAACATCTTAAATTTGTGTTCATATTTTTAATTGTCTGCAGCTACATTTAAAAAATATTTACAGGAACAGAAGTGACTTCAGTAATCTTTCATAATAGTTTTTCAAGAGCTATTCAGGGAAAGAGGACTTAATTCCCTGCTTCAGTGACAAAAACAGTCTCTGGAGTGGCAAGTCTTAACCAAAACAATGGAAACTAAAAGGGAGAAAATATTTCACTCTGTATAAAGGCCACACAAAACTTTATCAAATTGTGCATCAGGTAACACAGTCTCAGTAGAAATTTTCAGATAGAAATTTTTCAGGGATGCAAGAACATATTCCGGACAATACGTATGGCTGCCTGTTTTCTTAAGGAGAATTTTATCATTTGCAAGGGATGTGTAAAATATTACAATGACCTATTACTGCTTAAAATCCTTTCTGCTTAGTTTCAAGTGAAAGACAGAATGCAGACTAATGCAAAGACTGGCTCAGCAGTTAGTTTGTGAAGATGACGAAGGTGAAACAGAAGCATGCCTAATTCAGCTCTGTGCTGCCCAAGGGTCTCCCTATGCCCAAAAAGCAGAAAGCAACAGCCAGGGATGGCAGGAACACAGATGGATTCTGCTGGATTTTTTAAAATTGAGGCCTTATTAACCCATTCACTTATTAATAACTGATAGAGCACATAGGAGTGAACAGGTTCCTACTTCAGTTTTAAGTGAAAATGAAGAATGGATAGTTTGTTGCAAAGTGAATATAAGCCCAGAGGAAGGAACAAATGGGGTTTTCATCCCCAGCCTAACGTTTAAAAGGCAAAGTTTAGTCATCTGGTGATGCCACAATTTTATTTATCTTTTTTTAAAAAGTTTCTGCGCAAACTGTTTAAGTCCAAGAAAATTTTGGGCTTAAAAAGAGTTATGGTTGTTGTTGATCTGAAAGATCTAAAACTCTTAAGCACTGTGGCTCTGTGCTTCAACAGCAAAGCCACTTAGAAAGAGCAGTATTTCTGCTAACGGAAGCACCGTTCAAAGGAAGAACACTAGTCCCTCCATCGCCAGTGTTTGCTATAAGGGAAGAGACACTGACTTCTGGCTTGTGGTGTGTAAATGTTAGATTGCATTTAGCAAGAGAAAGTCAAAAGTGCTTTCTATGTTGCTTTTTAGTTAATGGCATTGGCTCTGTTATGACAGAGGCTGTTTGTTGTTCCTTCTACTCTAAAATACACATTTTGATCACAAAACCAGTTCTGCTATGTTACTCACAGTGGGAGCATCCCATAGTGAATATCTGTGTCCACCTGTTTCACTTAATTTCTGGACATTACTTAGAGTTACCCTCATTTATGAAAATTGCATAGAATAATTTATTTGTGATGAAGGTTCATGAGCCACAGAGTGGCTGTGATCAGTTACAGACAGCTATGAGGGGTGTTATTACCTGCTGTTTACAAGTTTGCCTGTGACCACTAAAACCTCGCTATGCTCCACAGATATTTTCCTCAATGCCCCTGGAGATTGCCTGTTACCTTGCAGTGCAATTTTTATCCTGTGTGTCCCCTCCTCAGATGCAAAGGCAGAGCAGGACTGCAGGACTAGTTTTTGACAGTGGGAGACTTTATTTTACGCCCTTTATCTGCCACAGATTTCCTGTGCATTCTCACAAAAGTTGCATAAGGTTAGCCCTACAATGGGTTCCCAGCCCTTGGCATCTGGAAGTAGATTTCATGTGCCCCATGAGACCCAGGGAGTTTGATGACAGAGAACAGGAACAAGTCACACTAATGAGCAAATCTGTCTCTGAATTTCTGCTGCCTTACACAGCTTGAGTCCCTGCAGCCCAGAGTTTCACAGACCTGTATCTTGTCCCAGAAGATACATCTTCCTGGGTAGGAGCTGGCAATTTGCTCTCCTAAATAACAGTGCAGGATATTGAGTCAGGGAGTGGGATGCTCTGTGTCTAGCCTCCAGGCTCTGCAAAAGTGCATCTCACCTTCACTGTCCCTGAGGGGCTCAGCCAGCAACTCAAAGGGTCAGCAAGACCAAGATCATGCAAGCAGGAGCATGACTCCATAGCCAGGTAAGTGCATTCACTCAAGATCAAAGTAGGAGAGGAGAGCGATCTGCTCTGACCTCCGATTCCTACCAACAACACTCGTGATGAAAAATGGATATGCACTTCAAGGCCAAGGGCCACAGCACAGGGCTTTCTCTGTGGAAGGACTGTCTCACCAGGCTGCAAAGCAAGAGCTTATTTTCTCTCTGACTGACCCCATTACCCTGTTAGTCCATTCTGAGCTGTGGCAGAGCCTCAGTGCAGATAAGGAGAGTATGTCTGACCCCTTGGTTTCACCAAGGCAATGCTTAGTGGCTTACTCTTTCTTCCTTCTAGGTGCTCTTTTGTACCTGGGCTTGAATGTTCTTGTGCCTCAGCTCTCCCTCTCAGGTTGCAAAAATAAGCATGTTAAGGTTACGAGCTGTACCATGGGAATCACAAAAATAGCAGATTAGTTACAACATATCCCCTCAGCACAGAAAGCAGCTGTCAGTGCGCCTCAGCCGGGTGCATAAGCATCAGTTCAAAATACTTTTAAAAAGAAAAATAGTTGGCTGTAACAAGAACTTTGAAAGCTTACTGCAACACAGACCAAAATTTTCACAGAAAGGCATATTTGCGATATCAAAATGCTTAACAAACTCAGGCTTCACAAAGTACAATAAAACAGAACCATCAGAATGCATTATTTGCTTTAGCACATTCTAACTTTTCAATTCATAATGATATTTTCAGTGCTCATTTTTTTTTATTTGAAGAGTGTTTGATCCAAAACAAAACAAAACCTGCTTTGAACAAAACATTTAGTTTTGGTTCTTTGATAATTTCATTTCGTATCAACCCAAGATGAGTGTAAAGATGGCTTTTAGTTGTCTGAAACAAGGTCAAATAACTTTAAACTTTGGGTCTGATTGTCCACTATGTGAAGTAGGCAATTCTGTCTAGTCTTAATGTGTTGTCCTAATATTAGACTATGCGGAAACATCCAGACAGTTGCAGGCTTGAGATGCATTTTGCATGAAGTAAACACTGCTTTATTATACACTACTCAATGTGAAGTAGCATTTTCATGCATGGATTTTACAGCCCCAGGTGCAGCCATCACCATGACTCGTGAATTTGGGTTCTTTTCATAATTTCCTAAGGCACCATCAGCAAGCAATTCCAAAAGTGGTTTCACTCATAAGTAGAGAGATGCCACAATTGCTTCAGAGGAGAGCATAGCCAATCTGTAATTCATCCACCTAAAAATTAAGGTGCTTTCCAAGACTTTCAAGTAGTGGTAGTCTGCATTTCAATCTCTTCTTACTAAACTCACAGATTATTTAATAAACCGTGAAGAAAATACTTGCCAACAGAAGTTCCCTGACAGGTAACATAACATAGGCTAGGCAAAAAACATCCACTGCATCCCTCCCTGCTTCTGAACTTCTGTGGCCCAGGTGAGACCCAGGCTAGTGCCACACTTGATCTCTTGCTCCTCAGCTGGCTCCAATGTCACATAGGCCATCCAGAGCCATAAACAGCACTTGTCCCACATAATTTTTTATAGCTTTCAAAGCAGACATGCTTTCACTAGGTATCTCACAGACATCTCAACATTTCAACATCTCAATGGTCTATTTCAGACAATCACAAAAATCCACTAACACAATGCAGACCAGAAGCAGTGGGATTCTAGAGTTGTCTGCAAGGCTACATCCATCTTGGTACTCACACAGCTCCAGTCTCCTTAGGCTTCCACTACATCAGATCATTTAGTCTGCTGAAATTCAGTAGAAGGCTGACTATAAGTGAATTGAGAACATTTAATTGAACAGTTTAGAAAGGCGAACCAGTATGGACAGCCTAGTACCACAGGACTTCTCAGCTAAATTAACTTCAAAGGAAAACAGGAGGAACTGCTAAAATAATGCTCTTGAATGTGTGTTGAATTCAATACCTCTCCATACTAATTTGACTTGAAATTTCTACTCTGCTCTCGTGAGACCTCACTTGGAGTATTGTGTGCAGTTCTGGTGTCCTCAACATAAAAAGGACATGGA
>JANHGB010048370.1:0-12195 GCA_026283785.1 Coracopsis vasa
TGGAAGCTGCTCTGAGGTCTCCACGCAGCTTCTCTTCTCCAGGCTGAGCAGCCCCAATGTTCTCAGCCTGTCTTAATACAGGAGGTGCTTCAGCCCTGATTGATCTTGTGGCCTCCTCTGGACTTGCTCCAACAGCTCCACGTCTTTCTTATGTTGAGGGCACCAGAACTGTACACAATGCTGCAAGTGGGGTCTCATGAGAAGATGGGAAGCATAAGTAAAGCTCTACTGGTTTGCCCACTCTTTCCTTGAAAGAGAGAATAGGATACTAGTTTGTAGAGAGCTAGTCCATGATATCTTTGGTGGCTGAGTTGGACCATTTTCTCCCCAAGCTCCTACAGAGATCCCTGAGTGTACCTGACTTCAGATGCTACTCCACAGCATGGGTTACCTGTATCTTCCTGTGGGATGAGTTGTATGGTAAGAATGGAACAAAAATTGTGGTTAAAAATGCATATGCTAAGCTGTATGGCATCACAATTGCTCGAATGTGCACATTGCCTCTGTTGCATGTTGGTTATCAGTATTTTAAGTCATGATTAATTAACGGGAGCACAGGGAGCACAGCCAGGGTATTTATTAGATTCCGCAGTGTTCCCTCCTGTGTTCTGGTCCCCAGAGACTCCAGAGCTGTCTCTGACTTCTTTCTCACCACAGGGATGCATAATCGCACAATCTTCCCTGACTCCAGGAATCCTGTGAAGTTAGTGCATATTCTGAGCTGCGTGGGCAAAACCACGAAGAAGAGTGAGGAAAAATCAGATGCCAGTGTGCATAACATACCCTCTGTCTCTGAACCTCTCCTGGGTTCAGCTGTAGCAGTTAGTTTTCTCCTCAGTAGCTGGCTCAGTGCTGTGTTTTGGCTTTAGTCTGAGAACAATGCTGGTAACACACTGATGTTCTGGTTGCTGCTCAGTAGCACTTACCCTGATCAAGGACTTTTCAGTCTCATGCCAGTGAGGAGGGGCACAGGAAGCTGGGAGGGAGCAGAGACAGGACACCTGACCCAAACTAACCAAAGGGATATTCCATACCACAGCACGTCATACCCAGTACAGAAACTGGGGGAGGAAGTTACCCAGAGGGTACTGATCACTGCTTGGGTTAGGCTGAGTATCGGCTGGTGAGTGGTGAGCAATTGCATGGGGCATCTCTTCTTGTTTTTTCTGAGTTCTCATATATTTCTGTTTTTTCATTGTTTCCTAGTATCAGTATTGCTATTGTTGATGTTCTTTCTATTATTATGATGTTTTACTTTAGCTGTGAAACTGTTCTTAACCTGTGGGGTTTACGCTATCTCAATTCTCCTCCCCAGACTGCCTGGAGGGGGTGAAAGTGGGAATGAGCAACCGATTGCATGGTGCTGAATTACCAGCTGGGGCTAAACCATGACAGAACCTTAGAGTGCTTGTATGAACATTGAGTTTGTTTTTCCCAAAGATCTGATGAGCACAAAGTTAGATTCTGCAGCAAGCTGAGAAGCAAAGTTTCCTTAAAAGTTCTGTTCAGCAACACTGGGGTTTCTTAACATCCATAGAACTGTTCAGGCAGCAAACTTAGATCTATAAATAAGAAAAAAAGATTTTCTCTTTTGGTGCTAGTCTTTAGAAGCTTAATACTAATTTTGGTTTAGCATATTGATTTTGAATATAATGCTGGTTTGTAACATTCCTATTAACAATGCTGAGATTTTGACTCATTAGTGATGAGGTGTCTGATGATAGTATCACTTAGATGACATAGTAAAAACAATAAAGGAGAAAACCTGCACAGAGAAATGGCACAGAAACATCTTTGCTGTCAATCATTTCAAATCATAAGCCATCTCAGGAGACGGTAAGTAGGGTGGGTTATAAATGCTATGTTTGATTTAATTCATAAGGTGATCTTACACAATTGACCTACACTCTTCTCATTATTCCTTACGTATATTAATAGAGAGAGATCTAAACCGGCATGACTATATCCTTGAAGACTTGCTTTGTACTAAGCCTGCGAATAGCATCTTTGAAGTTGATCAGCGTTATTCGCATACACAGTGTTAAGCAACTGTTTAAAATTCTGAGGGGCTGTAGCTACAGATTTTAAGCTCTAGAATCAATTGTTCTGCATGTGGAGATACTAAATCACTGGTAGGGGTGGTTACATGTGTCTTTACTCTCTTTTATTTGAATAATGAATTTCCTTATTCGTGACTTATCCAGTAAACTTTGTAACAGCTGATGCTCCTAGGGACGACTAATGATAGAAAGTCTTAATATTTCAGTCTTTCCAAATACAGATCTTCTTGTCTGTGTATGCATGTATGTGTATATACACGTAACTCTCTTCACAGATGAAAAATGCACAGAGAGTTAAGATCTCTATGCATATGAATTAGTTTGGGTTGTAGAAGTGACCAAATATTTGCATTTTTGCAGAGCAGATGTAAATCCTTACACCTGCAGTTCCAGTTCCAGACTAACAGAGCCCTGAGATCAGTAAATCTGTTTTCCATCTGGGGTTTCTCTTGAATGATGTTAATTACATGATAGCATGGTGTTCAGTGATAACTTGCATGATAACAGTCAATATGTGCCTATAAACCAGATTAATAAATGTAGCTTCTAAATTGGGCACCTCTCTCTGAAAATCTTGGATGAAGGTTTTCAACTGTACTGACCAACAGCCAGATAGACACAGATTCAACATTTGTTCAGATCTTGTCTCCATTCTGCCTGAGCCGCAGCCAGATTACTTTTCCATTGAGATACCTGCTTTGCCACTTATTTTGTCTGTGTATGGGGCCCACATACTTTTAAGTGTGATCTTCGGTTGTGAAATTCAATCCCTATTTGTACGAAAACTGTAGAAGAACTGCACATTTCTCTCTAGAAAACAAACTTGTTTGGCTTGACTTATTAATATTCAGTTGCATTTATTTTTAAAGTGGATTTGTTCAGTGCCCTAGAATGTTGCACAAAGCCTGCTTTGTAATGTAAATTTGATTGGATTGAAAGTTCTGGAGAAGCCGGATGTATTTGGCAGTGATCTCAAAGTCACGCATCTTGAAGTTAAACCGCAGATGACACAAAAGGAAAACTGCTATGCTTGCCTGTATAGATTGTTTGGAAAAATCTTCCACGGGTATGAAAATTAGATGTATTCTGATTCTCAACTGTATTCATTTGCAGCTCATTAAAGAGGACATCCTGTCATTTCTTCAATGTTTTAATTAAAACTTGATGTTCTTTATAAGTTCTATATTGTCTGACTTCAGCAACCAGTTTTATATAACATAAAGCTGTGCTAATATCAGGTGGAAGTGACTGTAGATGGGGAAGAACTTAGTATGACACTTTATCTTCTATATTTACCTTTCTTGAGTAACCTACATCTCTGAAAATGTACTTTCTACCACACAAGCTGATTAAAAAGAGCTAAAAAATTAAAGTGATTGAATAATAAGAAACTGTAAAGGCAATAAAATAGCTGATTTCATTCTCAGGCTCAGCTTCAGCTAGAGCAGTCCTAGTGATGCTTATGCTACGCATGTGTGATTGGCACATAACATAACAGGAGGAGAACAGTGTACCAGCAAGAAATTATTATCCTGCTTGAAAAATAATATTTGCAATAGAAATGGTGCTATTGGAAAATGCTAAAGTATACAATTGTAATGCATAGTATTCAAACACTGTGGTGGAATGGGAAACGTAAAAGAATAAGGTAATTTGCTAACAGGTTTAAGGGTGTGAAAGAAAATGTTTCCATTATGTTCTACAGATAATTGTGACAAAAGTATAGAAATTAGAAACCTTTCCTTTAGTCTAACAACTTACCCAGAGCTTCAGGGTACTGGAGACCCACGGAAGTTTTTTTTATGAACAGCTATCTATCAGACAACACACAGCAGCAGCACACACAACATCAGTCTCCACTTCTTTTTGCTTTTAATATGTCACCCAATCCATTTACTAAGAAATCAGATTTTTGGAGTTTTTTATTCTTTCTGTCAAGAGGTGAGATCTAAAAGAAGGCATTAATAACTTAACACATGGACTACATTATTTGATCCCCTGGGGATTAACCGTCAAAACCCAATTATGTTGAAGAATGCTTGAGAATCTGAAAAGAAACCCCAATTATAGTGTAAGAAATATTTCCTTTGGAAAAGAAAAAGATGGGAAGAAACAAGCATTGAGAGAGGCTCTGAAGTGAAAAGCAAAAGGCTAGGAACAGAAAAAAGCAAGGTCACCAGGTATTAATTCATAAGAAGAGGCAAGTTAGTAGGAACGTCATGGAGTCTTCCTTTCTGGAGACATTCCAAACCCACCTGGACACATTCCTGTGTGCCCGACTCTGGGTGGCCCTGCCTTGGCAGGGGGTTGGACTGGATGATCTCCAGAGGGCCTTTCTAACACTAATGATCCTGTGATTCTGTAATAGATTATATAGTCAAAGCATGAAGCTTCCAATGTAATTTCTAGATCAGATCCTGAAGCATATCTTTGCTCAGATTTCCTGCTGTAATTTAACACCACCACCCTTTGGCTTTCCCTTCTCAGGAAGGAAAAGGGTTTTCTTGTTCCTTCTTTTGCTACAGCTTATTTTTTTTCCCAAGCATATCAATTCTGATTGATTCTGCTTTGTAACATTGTCCAGATAAAGTTACTGAGCATTGTGCTGTTTGGTTTTCGCTTTTTGTGCTTTTACTGCAGTAGCTACCTGCAAATACAGTAGAAGAAAAAGAGATGTCAGGGGTTTTTGTAAGACTATTTGTCAGATATAAGATTACCTTCCAAAAAAGATTGCTAGCTAAATACACTTCTTAAAACAAAACTGAATTCTTTGCAGACAGTAAATGTTGTCTGTGCACTCAGGAAATGGAATTTGGGAATAAAGTTTCTAGAAGGACTCTGTTCATCTTTTAGTTTCTACATTTTCATGGAACTGCTCAAGTGTGAGCCTGAGATTAAGTCCAATGGTTAGCCTAGCACTGCCACATCCACCACTAAACCATGCACCTAAGCACCACATCTATATGTCTTAAGTACCTCCAGGGATGGTGACTCCACCATACCCTGCGCACTCTGTTCCAATCCTTGGCAACCTTTTCAGCCTAAACCTGCCCTGGTGGAGCTTGAGGCCGTTTCCTCTTGTCCCATCCCTTGTTCCTTGGGAGCAGAGCCCAGCCCCCTCCTGGCTCCATCCTCCTCTCAGGCAGTTGTAGGGAGCGATAAGGTCTCACCTGAGCCTTCTCTTCTCCAGACTGAACCCCCCAGGTCCCTCAGCCATTCCCCATCACACTTGTGTTCCAGGCCCTGCACCAGCTCCATTGCTCTTCTCTGACCCTGTTCCAGCACCTCAATGTCTCTCTTGTAGTGAGGGGCCCAGAACTGAACACAGGATCTGAGGTGTGGCCCCACCAGTGTCCTGGCCCTGCTGCCACACTGGTGCTGATACAGGCCAGGATGCTGTTGGCTTTCATGGCTGCCTGGGCACAAGCTGGCTCTTGTTCAGCTGCTGTTGACTGACACCCCAAGGTCCTTACACACTGAACAGCTTTCCAGCTGCTCTTCCCCAAGTGTATCATAGTAGCAAAGATCTTCATATTCCATGCAATTAATTTTATAACTAATTCACATATTACTGGCACTCAGTGCTTCCAAAACCTGGAACAGTTTGAATGGAGCATGTCTGCCTCTCTCCAAAACAAGCAGATGTGCATCTAAGCCATTTTACCACACTGTGGCTGTTGGCTTTTTTTTTTTTATGTGAGAAGGTTCAGCTTTAAATTGAGAGGTTTTGGTACTTTTCACAGGTAGTTTTACCTCAGTCTGTTGACACTGCATGGAAAGTGAAATACTCCTGGCAGTAATCTCCTCCTGGATGAACTCCTGTCTTGAATGGATGAATTCAAACAGTAAATCTTCCAACCTGTGCGTTAGTCCTTTCAGCTGCCTTGAGGAAAGGAGGAAGTGTGCAAATAGCTCCCAGCACTGGGGCACTACAAAAGACCTATTCTTAGGGGTTTTTGCCTTCTGAAACATCTGTGTGTGGACAGTTAATAGAAGTAATGGAAGTTTCATAAACTCTTTAGCTCTCCACTTTAATGTTTCAGAGATTATTTTGTTCATTTCAGCAGACATTTGCTGTCAGCTGCTATTACCTTGCATTAATGGACACAGTGTTTGATTAGGGAGCTCTTATCATCCTTTCTGTACATCTGCTGCTTTTTCAGCACTGGCGTTAGCTTGTTCTTCTTATAACATTTACTCTATGTGTTAATTTGTGCTCTTTGTCTCTAAAAAGAGGCAGAAAAAGCAGGTCTGCCTATGTCCCTAGGCCACATCTAAGGCATTACCAAGTATGACAGCATTTGTTGAAACTGATGGCTCTACTGTCTGGTTTTCATTGATAATGCTTAAATTCCCCCCCCTCTGCCTCCTTTGCACCCTGAATAAATGATGGGCTTTTAGGGGATATGTCCAACAGCCCAGGGCACTTCTCAGGTGTGAGTTTAGTGAACTTTAAATGTCTCATTAACCCAAACAAAAGCTCAGCAATATATGTCAGAATACTTTTATTATGGAATCTAAACACCATACACAAGATACGTCCTGGATTCTAATAGATCTCTTGACCAATTCGGTTGCTTTCTAGGCCACTTTCTTCCTGAAGAGCAAGTGTTCTTCAGCAGGAAACCAGTAAAACTGCAAACTGAAATAAACCCACTGATATTTGTGATGCAGCAATATTCTATGCATGGAAGTAAAAATCCAAACCCAAGCTGCTTCTGACTCAGCAGCATCATTAAAATGAAATGGAGCTGCTGAAGTAGCTAATAAATTAGAAATTAATCAGGTGGAATAATAGCTTCATCGCTCCTAAGAATTCTTATTTTTAGCTCCAGGTTATCAGCAAAAAGGCTTTTTTTCTGTTTGCATGTTGCTATTTGTAAGTCATTTTCTATCACTTAATTTCAGCTTACTCGTGCAGCTGCGGCCTCTCAAGGATTTAGATGTTGAGGAGCACATCAAAGAATTTGCAGCAAAGTTGTTTTTAATCCCCAGCCCACCACCAGGACCACTCCACTTGGTAACTACTGATGCTGAATTTCATGATTACTTTAACGTTATGCCTTAGAAAGCTCTAAGATGTTGTTTTGTATCAATTAATGGACATTCTTCACTCTCAGGTCAGAGATTGTACTTGCTGCTATAAAGCTGATGGCATTACCTGTGCTTAGAAAGGAAGTCTATGCACTATTAGTACATAAAATACCAGTAAGACCACAGTGCAGGCTGGAGCACCTCTGCTCTGGAGACAGGCTGAGAGAGCTGGGTTTGTTCAACCTGGAGAAGAGAGGGCTCCTGGGAGACCTTAAAGCAGACTACAGTGCCTAAAGGGGCCCACAAGAAAGCTGGAGAGGGACTTTGGTCCATGTTTGGTCCATATACCAGTTGGTCTTGCTGTTTAATTTTTAATACTCTTCTGGGAAGGATTTGGCTCATGCCACTATTAACTGCCTGAGATGATGCCTGGGTAGGTCTGGGGAAAGCATAATCTAGCATTTGGCTCCTAGAGGAGCAGCCCACCTAATCTCTACAAGTGGTTGGAAGCTCCAGCCTGTAGCTAAGCTATGAGAATGGAAGCTGCCTTCACCTGTACACTAGCCGTCTCAATGGATACACATGTGTAAACCTCAGTAAATCATGTAACTGTCCCTCAACCAAGATGTGTTAGTTCCCTACCTTGTGTCTGGTATTAAGATGACACGTGTATGCTCATGACTGTCATCTGCCTGTGCAATGGGTGGACATGCAGCTGTGTGACTGAGCAGTAGTGCAGTCCCTCTGTGAGAAAAGAGGCCCCGGAAATCAGTTGCTGGAACAACATGTACAGCTCTGGATTTGTCCTTTTCTTATGTCTGAATGACTCTGGGGAAGCAGAACAGTGTGTGAGAAGATTGAACGTTCTGAATTGACTGCTGCTTGATGAAGGCCTTGCTGAGAGAAGAAGCTCCCATAAGCATTTGTATTCAGTGCAGAAGCTGAGATGTGAGCTGCATTTTCTTCCTTATAACCCTTCCCAGGTTGAGCTGGATGGTGGCTGAGTTAGTGATTTCAGAGCACTCTCTCCTTTGGCTAGTGAAATGGCTTCTAGGGAAGAGTGCTCCAGCCATGGACTTCTCCTTAGCTGCTTTCTCTAAGCCTGGGATGAGGGGCTAGAAGCAGAGGAAACAATAGCATAGCTGGAAAATTGTCTGAATGACTGGTTAAATCATCATGCTAAGTGCTGAAATCACATGCAGGATGTGGTCCCCAGAGATTTGAGCTGGAGTATTTGAAACACTGAAAGAGTTCATTTGTTTTGGCTTGTTCTATCTTCAGTTATCACCAATGCTCAGTTATTTTGTTCATATTCCTAAAATTTCCTGTCTGAATTTTATCAATACTTTAGATTTCCCGGTTGGATCTACAAATATAAATTCCATTTTTTTATTACACTTATACCAAAGCTAGTTTCTGTTCAAGGAGGGTGTGTATATATTTGTAAAGTTTTATTGTAAAGGAGAATGAAAGGACACAAAGCCCATGTTAATCTTTCAAAGTAGTTGCTATGTACTTTACTGTTTCCCCCTTTTCCTATTTCAGTTTTCTGCAGTATGCATATATCTGTCTTCTTCCTCTAAATTCATGTTAATATTTTGTAGTTGGAGCTAAAATCATGAATTAAATACCTTGTGGAAAGGTTTTCATTCAGAAGTTAATGGAAAATATCTCTTATTACAGGTATTTAATATGAAGCCACTTCAGATAATAATTCCTTCACGAGAGGATACGGACAGTCCAATTGTTGACTTGGATCTTCATCTTCCACTGCTGTGTTTCAGGCCAGAGCAGGTGCTGCAGGTAAAACTGATACTCTAAATGTGTTAGAGATTGACAGCACTGGTAATTTGTGGTTTAGAAGAAATCAAGATGCTTAGTTACCCCCAAAAGGATAAACCCAGGAAGTCAGAACAGTGTTAGTTATGCAGATTAGAGATATGTTACAATAAAATATACTTCTTAAGATATTTTGCTATTAGAGCAGATAAGATTAAGGCGTATTGGATTTCTTTCTCCTGTGGGTTAGCAATAGGTCCTAAATTTCTTAAGAAGACTATGTTTTACAATGTAGGGTTCCTGATGCAATTCCCTGCTCAAAAGCCTCCTGTGAAGTGAAATGAGGTTGCTTAAAGTCATCAGTATTATTTGTGCCACTTCCTCTGAAAAGGGCAGGTTGGAAGCCTCTTTCTAGGGATGATTTTAAACCTCCTCAGGCCTAAGTGCAGGCAGTGCTGCCTTAGTTGGATTCTGCCCATATGTGCATGTTCTGAATTAAACCATCTGAAATCCTAAATTGTTCTCTGCAACTGGTGCATTGTGAACATGGAGTTTTATCTGTTAGCACCTCTATGAGATGTCCCATTCTTGCCATTAGTCTTTTTGACTTGAATTCATCCCATCTAACTTGAGGCATCTTTGATGCTTAGATGCCATTGAGTCCCTTTCTCCCAGTGGAAAGGGGTGGACACCTCCAGAGAGCTTCCTGAATTCCTCAGTGAAAGCCCTGCTCACCGGTGCCCCTGTAAGGAATCTGATGAGCTACCATCTGGAATCAATGGTTGGCTATGTCTAAAACCTAGATGGTCTTTGTGTTCGCCATCATAGAATCATAGAATGGTTTGGGTTGGAAAGGACCTTAAGATCATCCAGTTCCAACCCCCTGCCATGGGCAGAGACACCTCACACTAGACCAAGTGTCACCCAAGGCTCTGTCCAACCTGACACTGAACGCTGTCAGGGATGGAGCATTCACTACTTCTTTGGGGAACCTGTTTCAGTGCCTCACCACCCTCACAGTAAAGAGCTTCTTCCTTATCTCTAACCTGCACTTCCCCTGTTTCAGTTTGAACCCATCACCCCTTGTCCTTCTCCAGCATCGTTGTAGGCCCCCTTCAAAGACAGGTTAGCTTATATCCTTCATCTGGGTACTTTTCTCAAGCATTTTATGGTCTAACTCAACAGGTCTCAGTAATTCCAGCTAAATCCTTGCTTCGTTGACATTGGTGGCAAAACTGTAATTGATTTCCACTGTCACTTAAATTTTTTCTCTTTTTCTGGTCTCTACTTAGTTTTGTAAGAATCCTTATGTGGATGTTACTTCAGTTTATAAATATGTATATTATATATATGTATATAACTATTAAAAAAACAGAACTTACAAGGCAAGCAGATAAACTATTTGTGCATTTCTAGATACAACTCTTTGTAAACATGTAGCATTTTGGTTTTCTTCCAGATTATGACCTGTATTTTGACTGAACAGAGGATAGTTTTCTTCTCCTCTGACTGGGCTCTGCTGACACTCGTTGCTGAATGCTTCATGTTGTACCTTCACCCTCTTCAGTGGCAGCACACTTTTGTGCCTCTTCTGTCTCGACAAATGCTGGATTTTGTCATGGCCCCAACATCTTTTCTTATGGGATGTCATATTGACCATTTTGAAGAAGTTAGCATGGTATGTTTTAGACTATTACCGCTGTTACTCTTCACTTGCAGTCCATTTGTCCCCTTCAGATGCATCTCGAAACTTGCTTTTGTTATTTAGGTGTGTGAGAAGTGAAGAAGTTAAAAGTAATGGAACTACACTGATGTGACCACTGGCTTATTGGAAGAAGCTTATTGTTGTATCCCTTCCCTTTCTTTTCTTTGCAGGATAACATGATTTTTGTGAGTTCAGGTTTCAGCTGGGGAAAAATTCTACTTACAAGTAATTTGTACAGTATAAATAGATTCATATAAGATTGGTGAGGTTCTTTTTGGCTCTGAATTGCATGGGATAAATTAGGTGCCTTTTCCAGGCATCTGGTTTAAGACTTGAGCATGCATTTGAAAATACTCTGATGCTGCTGCTGGTCCCCACAGTGGCATTAAACATGTAATAAAATAAATATAAGATAAAAGTAGTAAAATACAGTTTTTCTGAGGGTTTTTTTGGTCTTCCCTTATCAGAATCTTGTTTAAGCCTCTTTCAGTGGGTAACATAAATCTTGGTTACCCCAAAAGACTAAAGAAAAACTCAGCTTTGTAGTGGAGGGCTGATATGGATCTGCTTTTTTGAGAGTGTCCCATAGTGTTCCTGTGAGTGTTCCAAATTGAACACAGAAAAACTGTGCACATTTATAGTAGATGAATCCATCTGATTCTAAGTCAAAGGGAAACTGGTCCAAAATCAACAAAGAATTAAGTTAAAATGAAGCAGATAACTATGTATTTTAATTAGCAGTAAGATGTCACTGTGAGAAATGAATGTAAGAAATTAGAGAACACACTTTTGTTTGGCATTATTTGAAAGTATTAATTTAATACTGCATGAAGAGCATGTTAGGTTCCTAAATGGTTATGTACTTGGATTAAAATCCATTTATTTAATGACATTTCTTTTCTTAAATGCAATTGTTATTTATCCATAGAATCTTTTAGCTGAAGGAAAATCCTTTTGTGATTTGCCTCCTAGCTGAAATAATAAATTAATAATTAACAGAAGAGTACATAAAGGAGAACTAAATGTTGTTAAAATATATTTACAGTCATTCTATTTTCTTTTGTTAAAAGGAAATTGAAGATTTAGTTCTAATTAATATAGATAATGGAGATATTGCACGTTCCAAAATGGCTGAAGAGGAACCTGAAATTCCAGATGTTCCAGCACAAGCAGCAGAAACTTTCATAAAGAGGTGAAAAGATGTTGAAGTTGTGTTTGTCTTAGTGTATAAATCATGCTTGACACCCTAAGTATTTCTTTTTTGTTATTTATCTGTATGTTATTTCATACATATAGAACTCACAGCATTTGATAAGGGCAAATTGAAAAATTCAGTTAATATACAGGTAACTTTAAGCAGTCATAATCAGAACCTTGTTATTTTGCAATACCTAGAATACTTGTTTCTTTTTTATTACTGTTACAAATTGTCTGAATCATAGAATCAGTCAGATGCAGGTAGACTGAAATCTCTCTATCCCCTGCCTGCTTTACCAAACAGGCTTCAAAATGAGGAGCTTAATGCAAAAAATCCATATCTTTTCATAGAATCATAGAATGGTTTGGGTTGGAAAGGACCTTAAGATCATCCAGTTCCAACCCCCTGCCATGGGCAGG